>BQNB010053713.1:10397-39866 GCA_026074375.1 Tanacetum coccineum
TACCTGTGCTGATCTATACTAAAAATTACCCATCTTGAACCATTATCTAACACGCCCATTTTGACACGTCAACTTACAAGTTATTCAAGTAATGTTGATAGGCCTCTTTTCAATCTTCTATTTTTATTTACAAGTTTTACTATTATCTTCATATGCATGCCAGACACATTGTGAAGTGATGTTGTCCCAATAATACAATGTTTAGATGCAATGTGTTCTACAGCCAACTAAATCTAAAATTTACCAAATGTCTCATTAGATAACGTGAGCTCATATCTGGGATGGAAAAGCAAGTTCCTTGTTAGTATTTAACAAAATGTCTATATAGATTCTCTTGATAAAGAAGAGTACTCACTTTGACCATGAAAATGAACCTCGTGCCACTATCAACGAGCAGGCCATCAGAAGTTATAGCAAAAGTAGACAACGGTGATGCAAGGCGGGGTGACAGTGGCATAATGTCATCATTTCCAGAAAAATCAAAAACTAGTTTTCTTGCTCTTCTGAAATTTAATTCAAGAACTTCTTCCATATATGGCTGTAGAAGCACCAAAAGCACCTTTGAAAGCTTAAGTCCCTGTGGTTCTAATGCCGCGCAGTGATTAAGGCTAGCCTGAACACAAACACTTGCAGAATGCAAAGCCGAAACAGTCTCAGATGAAGGTGCATTCTCCTTAACCAACCGCACAAATAATTCAATCTGCCGTTCTGCCCACTGAACAACTCTGTTACTGTATACCATATCATCACCAAACATCAAACCCAACTCCTTTGTTGTTGATGAGATTGTAGAAAATACAAGGTTAGACAAAGTAGCTGAAAATGTTTCTGGGTAACAAGGACATGATGTAAGAAAGATGTCGATACTTTTCTGAAGACGCGCTCCCTTTGCCTTTAGGAAAAGCTGATGTGCAAGAGGACCTTTTCCAAGCTTTAATAAACCAGAAACTGCCATTTTCAGATCAGCAGCACTGATCAATGTCTGGTCTATTACCTGTATCAGCTGTTCCTCAATCAGTGATTTTCTTTTCAGAAAAGCAGACTTGTATGATGCCAGTTCATTCGATAAAGTATCTCCTGAGTTTTTCAGCTCTGGATGTCTTCTTTCTTCGGCATCTATTGCCTCGATTGCTTCCTCCACTTTATGCTCAGCCAGAAGGGCATCAATGTTCCCAAGAAATAATCTCTTCTCATCTTGTGCTTCATTTGAAAAATATTTGTTGTCTTTTTCAAGTTCTTCGGAATTCAAGAGGTCTGGGTTTGCTCGGCTCCACTCTCCCAATTCATGATATACACCGGTCAACAAGTCCTGTACAAGGATCCCTTGTGCAGAGATATTCTTTCGTAACTCATTCAGCTCATGTTCTATTTCCACAACCTCTTCTGATAACCTTTAAATAAGCAGAAATTAGAATCAACTATTGATATGTATGAAATTCTAATAACTGATAATATTTAAGAAAAGAAACTCATTAAGCAAAAGCTTGAATATAATTCCACGTATGGGGTATCTAATAATATTAATGGGACTTCTCATAAAAAATTGCAAGAAACAACTGAACCTAAAAAGTTCTAGAAGTCATAAAGCTTGAGTTTCTCACGGTGCCATCTTTGTCAAGCGAAAGAAAAAGATATCTACGAAAGCTGAATCAAACGTGGTTCGACTCATAAAGCCTCCAATATGAGCTTTTCCTTCCTTGTGAGACATACAAACCTCCAGGGTAATATTGGCAATGATAGTAACGAAACACAAGAGGGGCAATGAAAAGACATAAAAATAATGTTGTGTTACATACTTTCCTAGAAAAGAAACAATAGCTAGTAGATCTTTTCAAGTGGCAGCGGCCTTTGTTTCAAAGGTGGTTGCCCAAATGGCTAAATAGGGACCAAGAAAGTAAAGAAAGCATGTGCAACGCGTGGAAGATATCATGTTGAGAATCCATGCATAGTAATAGCTGTGGATTTTTCAGCTGTGGTAAAATTGGGCCACAAGTCCAAAGACTGTGCCGTGGTGTTCACGTTACTAACTTAACACGTATATTGGCTTCACCTACAAACAGCATAAAACATACCCTATGCTGTTCTGCTGATTAATTTGGAAAAACAAATAATGGAACTGGTATATCATTTGGATAGACGTACTAAACTAATATCAATTACAGTACAATTTACAAACATAAAACATCCCATATGCTATTTCGCTGGTTACTTTGGAAAAGGAATATTGGATTAGAAATATCGTTCGGGTAGACATACTAAACTGAATTTTACAAGACACTCAAGATCACATTAATGAGGAATTATTATTATACAAAGGGGGAGCCTAGAATATCACAGGTCTATATCGTTATATTTTTACATATGAGCTCTGTGTTGCCTGTAGCAGATGTCTTAAAAAGTATCTTCTTACTTTTTGAGAACTCTAGGAGTTCAAACACACCTGTCTCAATAGCCATTTTGTGAGTTATCATCTCTGACTTCTAACAAAAAAACACTAGCATTCTAATAAAGAGAGCCATTCCTTCATTTAAGTAGACACCAAATATACATATGAATGGACAAGTACAGATAATAAGAAAAAAGCGGAGACAAGAATGGGAAGTGGCAAATATTACTTTAAAAACGCTAAGTACTTGGATTGCTCGTTGCCACATAAATTCTCTACAGCATCCTTCAAATCAAGAAGCTCAAAGCAAAGCTTTCTGATGCCCTACACATAAAAGAAAGATGTATCTCACTATTAAAACACATAATCAACTGTTTATCAGATGATGATGAAAATGAAGATGAAAAAAGCATTGAGGAAACTTTGGAAATTGATAGTACTTTAATTGCTTATAGAGGCAAACAACTATAGCTTTAAAAAACATGATTCATACCTCAGAGTTAAATGTCTCACATCTAAACTAAGTAACTAAGCCAAGCCTTGATAAACATAAATCATATAAACATAACCAAGCTATTCCTCATTTCCTCTTTATTACTACCTCCGCCCCAAAATAAGTGTCTAGTTAGACTTTTCAGAGTCAAACTGGTTGAACTTTGACCTTAACTATTTTTGTCTATATTATATAATACTTGATGCAAAATATATGAATGGATTGAGTTTTAAGTGTATTTTTCATCGGTATAATTTTCATCAACTATTATATAACCCAAAAAAATATATTTAAGGTCAAAGTTGAACCAGTTTGACTCTGAAAAGTCAAACTGGACACTTATTTTGGGACGGAGGGAGTATATTTTTTTCATTTAATTTCTACCAATTAGCTTCATGAACAAATATTCAATAAAATATAGTGTCAGCACTTGGTGCCTAACACTCCTAAAGTCGGCCTAACATTGCTCAGTGTTAGTTCTTCTTATACTGTCTGTCATCTACACTCATTCTGACTGCGAAAAAAGTTTGTGTTTCCACATTCTTAAAATCCCCACACCAAAGGGATGTCCTAACGATCGACCAGTTCTCCAGAAGAAGACGCCATAATGACCTGGGTTTATTCAATAGCTATGCCCCTTTACGGCTTTACTTTCGTAGCTAAAGAAATCATTTTCCTATTTTCGGTTATGTACCAGATATGAAAAATAATAATTTATACTCCCTCTGATTTGTTTTGATTATACCTAGTCCCCAAATGTTTATGTTAGATAGGCAAGTACTAAGGATCGTGTCTTAATTCTCCTTCACATCAAGTATAAGGACATGTAATCTTAATAACCAACAAGCAGTCGCTGAAATGGTCTCACTCGCAATTGGCCTCCTTATTAAAAATTTGAGGGAAGCGAGCAATGGACTACCAAACTGAAAAGGTCAGAGATGCATTCAAGTTTTTTTGTCTATTTATATATGTCTTGAATGAGACGGCATTGTGTTAGAAATGTTTAAATAAGCAGTTATTGATTTATGAAATGCAGGAAGCCTCCTCTCCTGTTTATTTGATCCAAACACTCAAAATCCCTAATAATAATTTAAAAAAAAGAAAAAAAAAGTAGTGAGAAATGTAGTGTACCTTTTCGGTTTTGGATTGATAAATAGTATCGATCTTAGACTGTGGAGTTACTGATTCAATTGTTGGAAATTCCTCTTCTTCTGAACTGCTGCTATCCATTACTTTCTGTCTTATTGATTTTCAATTTCCAAACCCTAAATAATAACTTCTGGCCGTTTGTTCACCTATTTTGTATGGGTTCCAGATTTAAAAAGAAGAAATTTTATGTTTGGTTGAATTGCGGACCTTTGGGTTAGAATATCTAAGTTTATGGGAAATGATCTTCAAAATAAAATACTAAAAAAATAACACGTGTCCCATAAAAATAATTAACGCCTCTCATTTAGTCAACATTTATTCTATATAAAAAAACTACTTAGACTTCATTTACTCAACATTTATTATGTACAAAAATAAACTACTCAACATTTATTCTATTCCAAATACAGAAGTTAAATTACAAACGAATTTTGATTTATTATTCCTACAACTATTAGATCATCAAAACAACATTCAAAATCAAATTATAATAATTCGATTTCGTCACTTTCAAAAAACCCCCAAAAATTATGAACCCAAAAACCCTAATCATGATTTTTGAGTTTTGCAGCAATTAGATCAACTAAACAACTTGACAAATCGATTTATAATGATTCAATTTCGTGAATATAAAAAACCCCCCAATATTTATGAACCCAAACGCCCTAATATATTTGAAAAAAATATCGACTTCAATTATATGGATCAATCGAATCAATTGATGTTATGTTCAACGTTTTCCATTTACAAGGTTAGTAATTATTTTAATTTTGTGTTCAAATATTTTTGTGATAATTCATTATGTTATGATCCAGTTATATTGCAATGTTATTCTTTTATTTTATTTTGTGTTCAAATAAAAAATCTGTTCATAATGATAATATTGGAAACAAATTGATTATAATTATGGAAACTTTGACTAAATTAAAATGCACATGATTTTCGCTAAATCAATTTGATAATTTTTGTAACAATCTACCTTGATTTTAGGATAAACATTTTAAATGCACAAATCGTTACTTTTGTTACTCACCAAAATTTTGAAATTTGAAAAAACCGTGTTAACCTAATCCACACTCTATAAATTGGTCCATCGTATTGATATATCATCACAGTTATCTTTCCATCTTATTATGTTTGCTCAAAAGGTATCTATGAGCATTGTAATATCATACTTCATAAATTATATTATTTCTGTAGCTTTATTAATTTAATTGTTATCCCTGAATGTTGTTTATATTATCTTTGTAGATTGTAGGTTACAAAAAATGGAAGTGAATATGACACAGTTGTGCGATATCTATCACATGCTTGATGATCTTAAAGTTTTAGTTTGATGCATCAGCCTTTGGAAGTCACACCCTGTTGGTAGGCCTAACGAAGTTTGGGCATTAGACATGGTGTTCCAAGATCCACAGGTGTGTTTCAATTATATTTATATAATAGTAGATATCAGATATGTTTTATTAATATCTGATTTTCAACAACCTTATGCTATTTATGTATATACGTATTCAGGGAAATCGTGTTCAGGGTACTATTAGGAACCAAAATATAAACAAGTTTCAGTTGTTGATTGATGAAGGTTCATGCTACCGCATCAGCAATTTTGACGTTGGAGATAATGGAGGCAAATATCCATTACTTAATCATCGGTACAAGCTGAATTTTTACAGGAACACAACTGTCACACGTGTTGCGAATTTTGACAACAATACCCGTGGATTCAAGTTTGAACCATTCTTAAACTTTACTGCCAGGAAATTTTTTAAGACTGAAGTTGTTGGTGAGTAAATTTATTATACGCTTTTTTTAGGGTAGTTTCATACACGCATCTTATTTTTGTGGGGTTTTTAATTATTTATGATTATGAAAATGCAGATGTATACATAGAGGAACAAGATGAATCAATCACGAGATTTGATCCCTATTAACAACTACTGGTAAGACAAAATAAAGAAGGACTGTCACAAACTTGAAGATTTTAAGTACGATTCTTACTAATAAAATTGTATCAAGCATAAATGATTTTCCCTACATTTATTGTTTTTTTATATGTTAGATATATTACGATGAGGAAGCGGAACAAGCCACCAAAGGAAAAAGTGTTGTTAATAGTAAAAAGACCGAACCAAAGACTGAGATTACTTTTAAGCGCAGCCATATATCACTTAAAAGTTTTCATAATCCTTTAACACCACTTATGTTGTTTTAGAACAATCTGTTTTATTATGTTTAGATTTGATATGTTTCGATAATTTAGCATATTGGTCTAGAACTTTTAAATAATTTTTTTTTTAGGAAACTTACCCAAAGAAAACAACACTGCTATGGTGTATTATGTTGAGAGATGATATAATAATGGTTTTCTGAGATACATAAATTTATTACACTTTTACATATTGCAACATCTTTTGATTTTAGAGTTTTGAAAAGATTATGTGTACTTATTAAATGTGAAATCAAAAACATTGAGCTAACACCATACAAAACAACAAATAATAAAAAATCAGTCGTGATGAATCTTTACTTATTATATGTTTAGATAATAATCCAATAAAATTTGGTAATAACTTGTGCGTACGGTTTTTCGCAAATGAAATAGCTTATAGATTGTCATCTTTTTTGACAACAGTTTAATAAAAAACACTTACCACCTTTAAATATCTTAAACAAAGCAACTAATAGCTTATATTTTATGTTTTTAAATGTTTTCATGTTAACGAGTTGCTGAACAGAAACTAAAATGAAAAATATATTGATAATGAAGCTATGCGATGAATATAATTATTCAGATAGTTTCATTAAATGATAGGAACCAAAGGCGATGAACCAACTGAGAAGATTACCTTGTCTTTTCTGATAGTGATTCAATAAGAAGAAGCTTACTAACCGACGACGATTCAGATAGTCCATATAATAATATCATTAGTTAATAATATGTTTAATTAATTTGTCACGTTTTGTTTTTTTATTATATTAGTTCTTTTAAATCTAATAAACAGGCATTGCCAGAATATCAACATTTTGAATATTAATGTTTTAAGTCATTTTCAATTAGAAACAATAATAAACAATCATTCGGATAATATACAGCCGAGCAGGTATAAAAGGTTAAACATATAACATTCGATGTTCATTCAACCAAAATATTATAACACGGCATAACAATAAACTAAATATAAACCAACAATTTACATGATTAATGGAATAAATTTACAATAAGAAAAACAAACTCATAATAAAATCAATTACATATCATCAACATGCAACATAAAAATATATTCAAACACTGTATTTATAAAATTAAAAAATGTTACCATATTCAAAATGGCATTAATATAGCGATATTTGTGGGTGGGACTCCATAATTTACGTTATTACCTTAAACTAGATACAATTCAAAATGGCATTAAATATAGCGATATTTGTGGGTGGGACTCCATAATATATGGTAAAGATTTGTTAGGTTACATCTTATTAACACACCAATGAATAACATTTAAATACATTTATTTTCCAAAATTTCCTTATAAATCTTCAAACCTGTTTTTATAGTTTTAGTTATAAATCTTCAAACCTGTTTTTGAGAAGATGAAAAGATCCTTGGAGAGAGTGTTGAAGAGTGTGAGATGAAAGAACAAAATATGTTAAGTATTAATCACATTTATTTTCCAAAATTTCCTTTTAAACCCACAACTTTCAGTTTAGTTACTTTTAACCCTAAACTTATAAATCAAATAAATCAAATGGTTTATCACATTTCATTTTTTATTAACTTTTGGTGTAAAACACACATTTTATACATTGAAAATAATTATAAACATACAAACAAAACTACATTTGTTTTAAATTCGTTATAGATCATAATACATCAACTTTCTTTCGTCCAAAAATACGAAGATGATTAACATACAAACTAAAAAACGTTTCGTTATTTATACATTACATTATACGTCTCATTTATCTATCTTCAAATTATATTTTTAAGCTAGCCGTCCAACGGGCGGGCCTTAAGGCTAGTTTTATTAATAAAACGAAAGTTTTTTCAAAGATAGATAAAAGGTGGGTTTGGGGCTGGTTTTTTTTACAAGTGTGGACTCATTTTTGCATTGTGTGTATCTCTTTCTTTACTTAAGAATATAAAATAATAATTTTAGTTTTTTAATAATATGTTAAAATTTAATTTAATATAATATTACTTAAATAAATATATTTTCTCTCTCCTTATCCAATATTAAATTCAAATCCAAATTTTAATCCTAAACTCACTTACAAACCAAACGGGCCCGGCTAAATGCAAATGGACTCCTGCGGGACCTCTTTTCGAACTAAGGTAATGTAGGAAGAGAAATAATTGGTCGAATAATAATTGCAAAAGCCACCAATCAAAACATAACATCTCCTTTGAGTTTGGGTTCAGTTGGATGAATTTGTCAAGTCAAGTTTAAAACTTTTGTGGTTATAATATATCTCGGTATGTAGATCAAGGCTCTTAACATCGAGTAACATCAGATCGTTTTTATTTTTGCAAGATCGAGATCGTCAGATCCCATCAAAATGACTTGTCTTGCTATTAGCGTTGACGGATCATAACATTATACCCTTAAGGTACGTTTGGTTTGTTGACATAAATCACAATAGGTATGGATATTGGTATATTTTACAAAATTGTTGTTTGGTTATATAAAAATTTTCAATTTTCCTCAATAGTAGGTTCCTTTTTATCATTATAAATTGTTGAAAAAACAAAAAGCAAAAAAAATATAAAAATACAAAACCTCATCCCTGATTACTTAAATCGTGGGTCTCAAAAAAATCTTGCACATACATCCAAATCATATTAAGGGCCTGTTTGGTTTGTAGACGGGTTTAAGATTAAAATTTAGATTTGGATTTAAATTTGGTTTAGGATTTGGATTTGGATTTGAGTTAGGAGAGAGAAAATAATATTTAAAGATATATTATTTAATAAAATATAAATTAAAATTTATTTATATTAATAATGAAATGATAAAAAATAAAAAATGAGGAGGAGATTGTTTTTGGTCTCACATTTGTCATAAAACCCCTCCCCATCACCTTTATCTTTTACACAACCCCTTATAAGTGGGTTAAGAATTCAAACCCCCATTTCAAAAATACAACCAAACAACTCTTTTTAACTTTTAAATTTAAAACCCAAAGAAACCCCTCAAACTAAACGGGCACTAATTAATTATTGAGGAGATGGGGAATGGTTTGTGGATATCCACCATATCAATGTGGTATACTCAAACCCTCATCTTATGGGTTTAGTCACACCCATATATGGATACCAAACGACAAGTAACACCTTCACACCCATACCTTCATACCCATATACCTCAACCAAACGCACCCTTATACATATCCATTGAATATCAAACATGAATTCATAAGATAGTGTAAGAAAAAATCTGACGTTTAAACATCATGATAATAAAATTAGTGAAATACTTTTAATTTGTTTAAGTTTTCATAGCTATATAAACAATTTAGGGAGAAAGAAAAATGACATGACACGTTAACATGCCAAAAATTCAAAACACAAAAAGTTAATTTATTTCAAATGTTTCGGTAACTTCATTTCCTATACCCAAATAAAATTTCGATTCTTTTTTAGAGTAATCATCATGGCTTAGAATGGTAGCAACATATACATCTGGTAAAGGACTTTAAAACCAAAATATTATAGTATAGAGTAATATAATAGCAAGAAAGAAAAATACAAGTCTTATGTAAGGTTTTGGCATAAAATAATAAGATAACTCATCAAATTGGCAAGATCGGATTGAGAGTCAATCCTACAATCTTGTAAGATATCATAAAACATACAATACACACACTATATTAAAGAGAAATAGAGAGATGTAGGAGAGAGGAGAGAGACGTGGGAGAGGAGAGGGATAAAGGAGAGAATGGGTTGATTTCTAGAGATAGAAAGAGTAAGAATGATAGATTAGATTAAGATAGAAAATGAAATCACCAACCTCTTCCCTTCCCTTAGGCCTCTATTTATAGGGGCTTGGGAAGCTTCTAGGTTAACCTAGGGAGGGAAGAGGTATTTTACAAGTTATTACATAGTCATCCCTAGACTTTGACTAAATGTAAACTACGACCGTATAACCGACACTTTTCTTGTATCTAACAATCTCCCCCTAAGGGGTGGTTACTATGGCCTTACAAATAAGCGAGGTTCAAATGTCTTGGGATGTCCTCCAACATACTCTTCAAGCCTTCTTAGCTGCTCCTTGTGCTTCAAAGTCTTGTTAATCTTTTCTAGCATCTCGTTTGATCTCTTGATGTATTTGTTGCTCCAGTCTCTGCCCTTCAACCTCTTGTTTCCACGACCCAACTCGTTCTTGTTCACCATCTCTAGCAGATTATCACGAATCTTCAAAAGTGTACCGTCACATAACTTGTTTACTTCACTAAGCTTCATGAGGGATTTGATGTTTTGCTGGTTAAGATACACAATCCCTTTCTATGTTCCTGACATAGTATACGGTGTCTTCTAATCACTTCCTTCAAAATAGAGCTTGAGCTTGGTAAGGTTGAGAGTTCTTTGATAGCTTTCCACTCCTAAATGTATGTATTCAACTATGTTTTGTATCACAGTTCTTCTTATAAAGAGGAGAAGTGCATTGTTGAAGTCTTTCTCGAAGTCTGACTAGAGATGGTGTAGCTTATCTTGGACCTTAAGCAAGTACATGTCTTCAACGTCATTCAGACTAAGTCTTGGCAGATTGGCATAGCTAAATTCATATTCCTTTTTGTCTGATCTCCCAACCACAATTGACATTAAGAATCCATACCCCTAGTCCCCTACTTCTTCTTCACAACAACACGAACAACAAAAATGATCCTTTTATCTGAATAAACCTTATCAGATGACATGTTACCCAATTACCTTGAAGAAATCTTTTCTTGCATCTTTCCAATGGTGAATACCGTTGAGGGCTTCGATTTGGTAATGGTGAATCTTTTTGCTCCATGTGTCAGGAATCATGTCTTTTATACCTTGAATATGATACCTTGCAGCAAAATGCTTGGTTAGAGATGTAGCATACTTCTCACCTGTGCTAAGGTTGACAAGGTAGTAGAAATCATTGTTGTAGAAGCAGCTGTGTGGTTTTGTACTTTTAGACATATATTTCTCAAACGATATAGGCTTGGACACATCACCTTTGTCGTTACTCCACTGAGCTTCAGTTAAAACTGATGCCTTCAATTGATCAACGTGGTATTCAAGTTCAACATCATTCTTGTACCGTTTCTTCAACTTTTCCAATCCAGCACCTTTCAGATTTGCTATGGTGAGCTCGTATTTCTTGATGAATGCTTTGAGTTTCTTTGCACAGCTACAGTTAATGGTCCAAGAATGTGGTCTTCATTTTGATCAGTATTAGACTTTAAGAGCATATTAAACCATGTCGTCTTTCTCTTAGAAGCCTCTGTTGACCCTGACTTCTTATTAAACCATCCTGCATTGGGACGTTTCTGAATGCAATCTTCTTCTTGGTCTTAGGGTTGATCAGCTGGAGTGTCTTCTTGAACGAGAACCACAGGAGATTTATCTTTCTTTGATGATCGAGAAGAAGGTTCACCAGCATCCTTCCTTCTTTTCTTTCTTGTCTCCCCCTCACAATCATTAGGAGGATCCTCATCATTGTGAGTCCTTTTATTAAAGGATGACTCTATGTCTTGTGCATCTAGTGCTTCTTGATCAAGAGTGATGGCCTCATATAGTGGTGTTATAAAGCTTCTGATGGGTGTCATGAGTCTCATTAGACTTGTTAGCTCAGGATTTCCCTCTAGGTTAGCCACCTCAAAGGTTGTGTGTGCATAAGTATAAACTGGTTTGCATATTAAATCCGTCAATTCTTGTACAAGTGGTTCATTAAATATGTTCTGAATGTACTCTAAAGATGAACAAGTAATTATGGGACTGAATGATGTGGACTTGGGTGGTTCTGTAGACTTGTTATACATGAACACCCCAAATCCTATTGCATCATCATCTCTATTGTTTGGTTCATCATCAGATAAATCCATATCCAAATCTTCAGAATCATCAGTTTCATCATCTTTCTCCTCATCAGTGTATGAACATGAAGAGTCTCGTGTTGCATCACTATCTGTTGTAGAAATGTCTTCAAACTCATAATATTTATAGTGAGCAGCACTTGACCTTTCTCCTCCGACTGATTGTCTTTTTTGCCTTATACTTTTAAGTCTGATTTCCTTAGATCCTCTGCGTAAATCTAACAGTGATTGAATAGACGGATCTTCAGTAGCAACACCTTTGAGTTTCAGTCCCGTTTCAGCAACATATGTATCTTCAACATCTTTTTCCACTTGTCACTCAATTGTCAATTGAGTCATGATATCACGTTGTTGAAGTCGTTGTTCCTTGATACTAACAGATTTTGCAAGTTCAACAACTATTGTTTCTTCAACAATATTGTCAACAATCGTGAGAGTTCTTAGCTTCTTTGGAACAACTGCTTTCTTAGGTTTGCGGGGGAGATTCACCTCTTGATTACCCAAACACATATAACCTTTTCCTCTTCCACTTCTGACAAGACACACATGTTGCTCTTCTGGTTCCTCAGCAGCTTTACCTTTCTCACTTTCATCCTTCTTGTGTTTGTAGTACTTATATCCTGTTGACTGCTTGATTGCATCATTTATCATTGTATCTTATATTTCCATTCCGAACTTAAATTTACCATTTACGGTGTTGATCAGCTTGGTAAGAGGTGAGTTTTGACCTTCATTGTGCATCTCAGCATCAGATCTTTGAGGAATACTCTTATCGCAAGATAAGAAGTGGTCAACGATAAGCTTGGTGAAGCGGGTATAGATTAGCTTAGACATTTTAGTTGGCCTTAACGCTCCGTCTACTGGTTGCTATTCAAACTCGTCCCAAATTAATGATGTGTAATCCAAATTAGCAGAGTGAAAAATACCCTAAATTATTTGAAGTACCGGAAGTCTAGCACAATCCTAGCTTGTGTCTTTTCCTGTTAGACTCTTGTTGAGAACACTCAAAATAGTTCTCCATGGTTAAGGAATTTTTATTGCAACAAAGGTTTAAACTGAAGTTATCTTTGCTTTCGGGTCTTCATTATATTCAAGTGTTTTGATAAAAGCCAGAATTTGTTTTTCTGTGCGAGGTTTGGTATAAGGTTTATTGGTAAGTGTTGGAGGCATCTGTAAGACAGTGCGGAGTAGTTTGAAATTTAGAGTGAAATGTTGTGTGTCAAGTTAAAAGTTGAATGTGTGGTTATTTGAGTTGTATGTGATGGTTGTCCAGAACTGTTATAGATAGATGACAAGTATTGTAGTAGTTAAGGAAATTGGTTTGGATAGCTTGTGGTGTTTGAGAATTCCAACAACAAGCTTTAGCAATGTATCAGTGATGAATGAATCTGAAGCGACACACTGGTTGTTCTTTGTAATCTTTAGTCTGTTAGCACATAGAACCAGCTGCTCTTTAGAAACAATTGTTGCTTGTGGATTTGCTCTTGACATGTTGGATTCTGAGAATAAGATTCAAAGTTGATTAGTTTCACATGAATACAAACTTTATCACATTTATTTCAATTTCTGTTTTTATTCTCTCTGTCTGTTTTATATGGACGGGCATTTCTTTTTGTCCATACTTATGTCATTTTTCTTTCTCGTGTGCCTTTTTACTTGTTTTTTCTGACACAAGACGTATGCTCTTTTCTTTTCACATACGATTTTTATCTCTCATTCTGTTTTTGTTTATCCTCACTTAAAATTAAGTTCTGGAATATTACTATTTCAAAATAAAAGATGGAAGAATGAACGAGAATTTTAATTATCTCATGCACAAAATTGTTCATCTTAACCAATCTTTAGAGAAATAGCATCATTTGTGTGGACGGAAAAAGTTTATAAAAAACGATTGATTCGCATGAGAATGAGTTTTCCTTTTAGTAAAGTGACCTTGAGCCCCGAAGATACACTAATTTACTAAATTGATACATTATCAGCTTTTAGGTGATAACTAGCCCTAATAGCCATCTTGATTTATTAGTAACTCTTAGTCAAATTATTTCAAAGTGGACTCAAAAGAACCTTTTCTTTGTGAAGATTTGTTTTGCAAAGGCTTTGTGTTATTTTTTGAAATTAATAGATAATGATGTGTAAAAATCTATAGCACTAAAGTTTATAAAAATATATACACATCATTACTATTATTTTTGGAAAATACCTCGAATGAGATTAAGTGCCTCGGGAATACCACATGTAGTATAAGTACTAGTATAGTAATCCACTTCACTAGTGGGCAAAATCCAAAGATTAACGCATGAGTATTATAAATAATACCCTGGTGCACTGTAGTGAAATTTATGAGAAATATATCCAATTATAACACACTTAAATGAGAAACATAGTTTATATCAGAATACTCGTATATCTAAAACGGATGGTCACTAAGCCGCTAACACCGGTTTTCACATACTCTCAAACAGATGCAACTCGAACGATGTTAACAATGTAAGAGAATACCCTAGTCCGGATGCAACATAGATCGTTGGCGCGTCTTTCGATATAGAAATACTTGTTAAACTATTTTTGACATCTTCACATATAACAGATAGAAATTGTATTTAAACATGTAAAAGCACAATCAATTTCTTATTACAAGATCATTTTGAGCACAAGATTAAGAAAGTCATACTTGGTCAACGGTCAACAAGCAAAGTCAAAGTCAACAGACATGGTCACACTAAGTCAACAGTCTAATCATCTTAGTCTGAGGTCCATGAGTCTAGGTTTACAAGGTACGTGACAATCGTATAGATTTTACACAAATGCATGCCCGTATTAAACTCATTTTTAATAATTCTGTTCATTTTTCGTGAATTGAAAAACATTAATACTTTGAAAGTAATTAAGTTTTAAACCATTTTCTTTTTGAACTTTTGAATTATATAAAACCTTTTTCTTTAGATCGTTTGCAATTTAGAACCTTTAATTTCTAAAATGTTTGATAGGTCTGATGGTTCGGTCAAGGGTCAAGAGGGGTTGTTTGCCAAAGGTTAGGTTCGGTAAACCCCAAGGAGATTCGGTGAACTCATAAGGTTCGGTGAACCTATGAGGTTCCATAAACCCCTTTGTTTCGGTTGAACCTCCTGTTGTTCGGTGAACCATATGGTTCGATGAACCCCTTGTGTTTCGGTTGAACCCCCTGTGTTTCGATGAACCATGTGGTTCGTTGAACGCCCTGTTTCGTATAATTTTTAACCTTGTGGTTCGGTTAGGCGTGGTTTGGTTGAACCAAACAATACCTCAAGAAATCATGGTTTGATTCTTGTAATGCCCAAGTTTTTCAAACATTTTAACAAACACCTTGCATACACATTAATCATGAACACATACCACTTTGCCACTTATTAGTCATGCTGGGCTTCGTTCTAAACACAGGCACCTTGAGATTCGTCTTAAACTATGGGATCAATTTTAGGCGGAAGACTCTTACAGTTTGTTGCTTAATATGGATCACCCGGTTTTTTTATTTGCGAAATAACCTTGAAATTTTCACATAGATCACTAATGCATTACTAGTAGTGTATAAGTGATAAGTAGAAGGTCACCACTAAATGGAATATGTTTTTCCTTAGACTTAAGACACTCGTACGTTGTGCGTGTGTGGAAAATTGTTTGCAGATGTATCAAATCACTTAACAACTAATCAAGAAAGAAAGTTTAGAGAGAGAGTGGGTTGTATCACTTAGAGAGAGAAAGGAAAGGAAAAAATGTATTATGATGAATAACCAAATGAACAACCAACCCTCTCTAAGGCATAAAGAGAGGTATATATACCTCACTATGGCCGATCAATATAGGGATGACTTATGTTGACCCGGTTAGCTTGGTAAGTTTCCAAATATTACACTATGAGCTATACTATTACACTTTTGGAAGTGATCAAGTCTTTTCTCGATTCCTAACAATCTCCCCCTAAGGGAGGTCACTCCAATTTATGAAAACTTAAGCTCTACATTCTATGAATGTCTTCAATCTTTAGCTCGTAGTCTTGTTATCGTGATCTTTATCTTGTGAATCTTGATGTAGTAAACTTTAGACTTTTAGGCTTTAGCTTGTATCTTTATCTTGACTTGTATGTGATATTTGAGCTTCTTGAGATCATCAACCAAGCATAATCTCTTTTCGCCATCTTGTAATCTTTGCCATCTTGTAATCTTGTGACTTCTGGAATTACATGCTTATATTGTTCTTGATGTTGAAAGTAAGTGTAACCATCTTTCTTGATATTCTTTAACTTTAACACTTTGTCACTTTATGGAGGACGTGCGGTATCAACTTAATACTTCGTTACTTCAAGAAAGACGTAGGGTATCAGAGTAGCAAAAGTCTTGAAACATATACTTGAGCTTTCATGATGTTATTACTTATGTCGTACTTATGTCGGTCGAATATGGAGCATGCTGGGTATTGACTTGACTTGTCATCGCGGTGTAAATGCTATCAACTAAGGAAAATCTGCTGAATGGGTTAGTTCTAAACAACTCGAATTATGAAAGAAAAAGGGCTTTGTCTTCGTTTGAATACCGGTTTAACAACCACGGTTCCTGTTAATCAGTATATATAACTGCTTGTGCCAGGTGAATTCTGAAGATCTCTTGACAGGGTTTCGAAGCTGCAACTAAACTCTGTTCTTATTATCGGAGCGTCTCAAAGCAGGACCAACACGGTAAAAGGGACCGATAAGTTACTTATCTTCCCAATAGCTGTTACATTCGTGTTAATTTCCTATGTCCCTATCACATTGTGAGGGCTTCCCCAAATGAGAAAAGTACAAGGTATGATCAGTAATTAAAGTATTAAGTATGAAAATACCATATTTGATATTATAAGTGTAACACCCCCAAAATTTGGGTCGCAGCGGAATGTGTTTCCGGGAGCGTTACTTCATAATACCAGTGTCGTTTGAAAAGTATTCTTGAAAAGTTTGGACTCCCATTTTCCTCAAATAGGCCAAGCATCTATTTCACCTGAGAAAAACATGCTTAAAAGGGTCAACATAAAGTTGGTGAGTTCATAGGTTTTTGTAAGTATGAATGTAAATCCCAAAACTATATATATAGGTCTACTGTGTTACAAGTTTCGCCCATACAAGACTTGCAACCCATAAACCGACATATATAGGTTTCCTTATATAAAATCCTAAAAAGTTTCAAGTATATATTGTAATGAACATGATATCCCAAAATGTTTCAAGTAAATATTATAATGAGCACAATATCCAAAAATGTTTCAAGTGTATATTGTAATGAGCACAATATTCAAAAATGTTTCAAGTGTATATTGTAATGAGCACAATATTCAAGAATGTTTCAAGTGTATATTGTAATGAGCACAATATTCAAGAATGTTTCAAGTGTATATTGTAATGAGCACAATATCCCAAAATATTTCAAGTAGATATTATAATGAGCATAATATCCCAATTAGTTTCAAGTATGTAAGAGAAATGATTACGATTACTCTAAGTTCATGGAACTGCGACGTAGACTTATAAGTATGCCACTTTATTCAAGGCACGGTAAAAATTCATTAGTATTCAGTGTTGGCCCTGTAGACACCAATCCAGTCGTAATCCGACATGATATAACGTTCGTTAGTTCGATCTCGAACTAGTGAGAGCTAATCACCCGAACGGGGGTTGTCAATCCCCAATAGATCTATTTTATAACATTCGCGCTCACCCTCCAAGTGATTTACAGTTCATGAAACCTAAGCTAATCCGTAATTATTCTTAAAAGTCAAGTATGTGTTTACGTCCAAAAAGTAAACCAAGTATTGTATCTCATCGCATGACAAGTAAAGAAGTGCATAATTCAATTTGTAATCAACCATGTAAATGCATTTGTAAACAAGCATGTTCTCACCCCAAAACTTATAAAACAAATCATGTAAAACGTGGGGCTATGAACTCACCTTGAGTTCAGATAATCCAAATATCGCAGATAATGTGTCACGTAAAAGATCGAATGCAACCTAAATTATCATAGGTCGTATAAGTACCGAGTACTTTAATTGATAACATTGAATGTAATCCTATAGATTATATCGTACTATCGTTCGGGCTATCATAATTAAAGAGGTCATGACATGACGTACGAGGAGTTAGGACACTTTAAATCGTAAATCCAACAACTCGTCGATACGCCATCCGAAGAGGCCTCATTATGAAACTCCCTAGTAATATAGTACGTTGATAACCACATAATATTCTATATAGCTCAATCACCAACTAATGGTTTTGGAAAAATTGTCGTTTAATTAATTAAAAAACGTTATAAGTACCGTTCTCTTAGTAAAACCTACATAACTTTTGCGTTTTAAAGCCGATTCCTCCAAGCGTTTCTTAGGCCATCTTTTCGCGTATTAGGACGAGGTAACATATTTGACATTTTCAATATTTTGACCCTCTGGTGAACAGTAACATTTTACTAGTTACACATCAACGTGTGCTTTATAATAATTCGGAATTTAGTCGTCGTAAAACCCGTAAATGTCTGTAGTTTTTATTCGTATAGCTCCGTTTTTAAACGAGTCTTCTCGAGAACGTTCTCGTTTTTTTTGAACGTTCCATAATTTTATGAGGTAAAAAAAAATATAACTTTCTGTCATGAATAGTAACTTTTATAAAAAATAAGTTTATATAAAGTTAATATGTCGTAACTCCGCGAAATTCATAAACTCATTCGTATTAATTGAAAAATAACGATTCTTACATTACGGAATTCCCTATAAAATATGTTATTAATTTATAACAAATATCAAACTAGCTGTTTGATATAAGTCTTATAAAGTCATTTTATAAACTTCCGTTTAATTAACGTATAACTCGTTTTTTAACGTACTTATCGTTTTTATTCCTTTAACAAGTTCTTACCTTTTATCGGCAATCATCGTGATTTGAGTATTATTTTATTAATAAAAAACAATAAAATCCCACTGTTTGGAATTCGAATAACCTACCGGTCCCCAAAATGATCTTTTATCATAATTTCTATTTATATAATATTTTTTTATATATACTTTATCAACCTCACAATTTACCACAAGTCTTTTATAATTATATATATCTTAATGTATAAATAACATATAATAATTCCATAAGTTCATATTTGTCCAAGATCCATCAAGATCACAAGTTGTTTACTTTATATGAAAATACATAAACGTTCAAATTAACTTTTAATTACAAGTTATTTATATGAACTTTTTTACCTAAACCGAGATTGTACAAGACTTATAAATCATGTTATTTTATGATATTACCAACAATCATTAAGATGTAAGAACGTGTAGAAAATCATAAACACGAAGAAACTTATATAATTTCATGTTCAAAAAGTATTTCCTAACTGGTGATTTCACTATATAGCACCTCATAAACAGAAAAACTCATAAAATAAAGTAAAAAGGTTAAAATAGACCTATGATGTAATGAGCATGAGAACAAATGCTTAAACCCGTTTACCTTATAACCAAGCTTCTGCAAGAATGAAACCCTTGTTTAACTTACTAAAAACATGTGCTTCCTTTTCTCTGATAATACTTGTAAATGTGAATTCCAATGGATGGAAACACCTATAATGACCTTTATAATCAGATGTGTATAGAAGGTATGGGTTGTTAAAAATTGATACATGTTTATGCGGTGTAGTGCCTGTATGCCGTGAGCTCAAAGAGGAGGAGAAGAAAGAGTGTGAAAATTTTACTAAGTGCTTTACTTCTATTAATACTTTACTAGTTATCTTGTAGTATATAAAAACTTTCAAGAGTCAAGGGTCAAGAAAACATTCACAAGAACCTGTATGGTCTGGGGAATGGTTCATAAGCATAGGTCCATACAAATACGATAGCTGAATTTATGAGTTATTAATAAGTCAAGAGGAAGACAAGGTTATGGCGCTAGTAGATAAAGAGATATGTGGTAGATTAATGCAGTATGGTGTCTTGTTTTAGACCAAATGGGAAGGTTTCTTGTATTTCTTTGGTCTACATTTGACCTAAATTCGCAATAAGAATAAAATATATATATTTAGTAAACTTATATGTATTGGGATAAATGGGTATTTGTTTGAAGCGTAGAAAATTTTTTAGTGGATCCGGGAGTCTGCCTAAACTCAATTTTATCTGCGAAAAACGTATACACTTTAACGTATCCGATATAAATAAACATGAACATAAGTTAATAATTATACCTCAAAATAATTAAGAACCCTGTGCTTGATGTAAACATTTAATTGTGCGATCTCGATTACAATGACTTCTAAAGTTTAGAATTACGTCATTTAGCTTAATATTTAAGATTTAAAGCAACGCGTACAATACAAATGATACATTGTGGATTTTTCGGCGTTGCGTCACATGACTGAAACAAGGGTGTTATAATAGTAAATATTTAGTTATACTTAGTATATTAAGTACACTTATATTCTTATTATGTATAACCGCACTAATGTTAAAAATCACTAAGGCACATATTCCACGTAAGGATCACAACTGGTTTATAGTCCAGACAATCTTTATACTACCTGGTTCTCTATAACCTTGGCTCTGATACCAATGTCACACCCCCAAATAGGGTCCCTCTCCCGATTGGCATCCGGGGCATGATAACTCGGCCATGGCTATTTCAAGTACAAAGCATAAAGAACGACCTCTAAGGGTACGTTTAAAAAATAAACACCGTTGCATAAATTTAAAATATTAATAAGTTTACATCAATCAAATTTAAAAGGTTCAAAAGACAACATGCAGAAGCTTAAATAAGTTCAACAACGGTATTTAAGATAATCCATAAGCATAAATCACTCTAGAAAACTGGTTCCGGCAATTAAGCTTCCATATAGTATCAAGCAAACGGCAACATCCATAGCTAACACCTGAGAAAAACACTGCTTAAACAACGTCAACATAAAGTTGGTGAATTACATAAGGTTTAAGTTAAAATTACGATGTTATAATGACCACAAGATAATCAAACGTATATGAACAAGTTATAACAGATACAACTTCACATAAAAAGGTATTTACGTTACACTAAGCTCATACACTAAAAATTAGCGGAAGCATAAAAATGAAGATAGCATGTACATTTGCTAATAAGTATTTGCTTTGCCCTTACAAGTGTTCGACCAAAGACCAGCTAACCATTCAACATGATATATCACTTCTATAAATCGGGAGCAATCCGAGGGTAGGAACCGCTTACTCACGCCATTAGTTCCGGAATAGGGGGATAATTAGTCCTAATAGATCTATTTATTCACTCTCGCTCCCTTAATCGGTCCTCCGATCAAGAAAGAAATGGACCTTTGATTTAATATCAGATCGAAGTGAATTTATAGAAAATGCATAGGTGTATACTAGTGTACTTTTGTTAATATATATCTAAAAATTAACGTTTTGGAATCGGAGTAGTATTTACAATATTTCCATAAGTAAATGGGTAAAAATAATATGTATTTTAATATTACATAGATATAGAACATCTAAGTAAAAAATATATATTTTACATATATTTAATATATATATATATTATAGTATATATATATATTAATATAAATATATTGGTTTCGTCACCCTAATTTGAATATTCTCGTATCTCACTTTACCAGGTAACGTTTCTAGTATTTTACTAGATAATAGTGACTTTATAACATATTGGCATGACCCGTTCGAGTTTACCACGTTTTCTCCACAGTCTTAGACCTTTATTTAAAACCCCTTTCAATCCACTTTTCAACTTACAAATTTATACACATCATAGCCAATAATTATTTGCAAGGCCAACGTTTAAAAATAATTAAACGTAACACATCTAAAATCGTAATACTATTAAATATAGAATATTCGCGAACTTATCCCAATAAGCAACATCGTAGCTTAAACGCCTAGAGTGTTTTGTATTTATGTTTAGGCCTTGGCCGTTAAGTCCGAAAATTAGTTTATACTTATCCATTAATCCCATAAGGCAAAACCATTAAGCATAACCCGTGACCTATAATAAGCTATCAATAACTCACAATAAAGCCAAGTATATAAGCCGAACCACATAAGCTTAATAATAAGCTCATGGTGTTGGTCTTGTATGTGGACGCGGCTATGAGCCCTAATAAAGTATATTCGAAGCATATTTTATAAGCGCGAATAATTGTTTATTCCTTTGTCCTTTCCAAATAAGCCTAGAAAACAAGCTAATACAATATAAGTCAAATCAAAATTCAGCAGAAAAAATATTTCTTTTTTCTTTTCTAGTTTGGCCGAACCATATATAAGCCCTAATAAGCTCAAAATAATCAAATAAGCTCACAAATATAAGCCGAATATAATAAGCTCAAAAGTACAAATATTATTACATGAAAATAACCACGATCACAAAACTAAGATTTCATTATATTTTTTTACATATATTTCGAACCATAAGTATAACACCTCCTGTTTTCAAGACATTGACGACGTCGATAAATCTACTATTTATTTTTAGTGTCGTACGCGTTTGCTTGTAATTTCATGTATTAAGTAAAATCGCGTAAGCTAAAATTTAGCGTTCAATGTAAACGGGCATCAAACAATTAAATGTAAACGGGTATCAAACAATTAAATGTTTACATCAAGCAAGTGTTAAGTAATTATTTTGAGGATAATTATTAACATTGTTCAATTTATTTTTATTGGTTGCGTAAATTTATTACGTTTCGCGATAAAGTACATTTAGGCATTCCCGAAACCACGTTAATTAATCTACGCTTCAACGAATGCCTATGTTTATATACAATGATCGAAGTTTATAAAACTTTGCTCATATACATGCATATATACACGTCCCATATATATACAAGGCAACCAATACCTACACTTTACCAAATTTATACAATGGTTAACAAGTTACAAGTTAGAAATGAAAAGAAATACTTACCTGAAGGGCAAGTAATCAATTTTACTTATCAAAATAAAGTAAATAGGAAGCACCACCCTTAAAAACAGGGGATGATTCCCATGTTAGGATAGACAAGGAGGGTCCAAGATTAGTTGTTGACCACTAGTCTCCCTTAAGACCCTCATCACTTCCCCCCGCCACCTTGATCTCCAAACGACCCAAAAACCCACCCTTTAATCATGTCAAGTTTACTAGCATTCTACCACCTCTTCTTATATATTTACATGTATAACTTTAGTGAGATAACATCAACACACACTTATACACTTAACTAAAAATAAAATTCTATCTCCTTTTTCTCTCTTTGAAGCCACGGCTCAAACCCCCCTTATAAACTATCCATACAAAAATTTTCTATCACTTATTTACACTTTCTCATATCATATCTAAGATGTCCTAAGTTATTTGCAAGGTTTGGTTAAGGGTTTACAAGTGTTGAAGCAAGAAATCAAGATTAGGGTTATTTGGAAAATTAGGGTTTTCATAGCTTGCTAGCTTTGGTTTTAAGTCTAAGCAAGGGTTTAACTCTTATTTCTCAACATCATCATTCATCATTAAGGTTCTATCTAAATACCTTTAATCTTTTATTTTCATCAAAAAAAAAAAAGAGTTTATAGCAATATGATGTTTTATATAAAAAATCACCATTTAAGACTTATTGAATATGTTAAAAGGATTTTTACTTGCGATTATGTTTTTACTGTGCTACACTTTTTCATATGATATTAGGTTGATAATATCATGTTAAAATGGATCTATAAGTTTTATACCATGTTGATTAAGTGTAAAAATGATTATGTACAAATTAGGGTTTATAAAGTAACTTAATATGTTACAAGTAAAAGAAATGCAAATGACATGTTAATCTTGTTTATGGAATTTTAGTGATGTTATATGAACACTAAAATAAGGTTATAATGGAAGTATAAGTGATGAACAACCTTGCTTAAGCTTAAAAAGTGTTAATGAAAGATTAGGGTTTTTAATGATTTACATGAAAAGCTACAAGTAAATGTGTATAATCAACTTGATAAACTTGTTAATGTTGGTAATTTGGATATATGAGGACAATGATGGACTAATGGACTTTATTAGATGTAGGACATATAATATATATATAGTATAAAATACTTATGGTAAAATACAAAGTTGAAAGTTATAGAAACAAAGTTACATATGGAATCAAGAAACACCCAACGTTCTCGTTTTAATTGACATACAAACCTTCCACTTTATATTTTTATAAATTAAGTACGTCTCATCATCCAACAGCTACAGAAACTTGAAAAACGATAAATTACAAAAAAGTACGGTAAAAACAAGTATACGACAAATAAACGGATTATTAAAAGAATTTTTATAAAACAATTTATAAAAATTATATAAAACAGCAAGTTTAGTATTTTTAACAGATTACACATATTTTTATGATTCCAAAATGAGAAGAAACAAAAAATTTCAATTAATAACAAATGAGTTATGAATTTCACGAGTTTACGACAATTAATACTTTTATAAAACTATTTTTATAAAAGTTACTATTCATGACAGAAACTTTTATTTTTGTAAACCTCATAAATCAATAGAACTTTCAATTACGAGAACGTGCTCGAAAGAATCGCTAAAAACGGAGCTATAACGAAGAAAATACGACATTTACGGGTTTTACGATAACAAAAACTATATAAATACATTTAGGGTCTGGTGTGAACAGTAAAAGTTACTGTTCACCAGCAGGTCCAAATTATGAAAATATCAAATATTGATAACTCGTCTTAATACGAAAACGTGGACATAAGAAACGCAAGAAACGGACTTGAAACGCGAAAGTTACGCCAGTTTTACTAAAACGGTAATTATAAACGTTTTTACTTATTAAACACAATTTTACCAAAACAATTAGATGGTGATGTTGCTATGTAGAATTGTATATGGTAGATGTTAATCATCATGCTTAGTACTTATACGACCTTAAATTAAATAGGTTGCATCTGACGATTTACGTGACGCATTATCTGTGATATACTTGTTATTCGCTCACTCAAGGTGAGTTCATAGCCCCACGTTTTACATGATTTGTTTTACAAGTTTTTGGGGTGAGAAACATGCAATGTTTTATAATTGGACACAAGTGGTTAAGTTTTATATTATGATTACGTGTTGCCTAAGTAGCGATAACCCTAGTTGAGCCCATTATCATGAACTGTCAGTTACTGGATTGTGAGCGCGAATGTTATGAATAGATCTATTGGGATTGACATCCCCGTTCGGGTGATTAGCTATCACTGGGCAAACGAACGTATACCATGTCGAACATAGGATGTTGCGGGTTAGAACATCATCACGGGCAATGTAGGCCATTTATATGGTATTCATTTATGTCGAGCTTCAGTGTCATGAGCTTAGGGCAACGTAATTACATTTATATGATGTCTGCATCTGTTGCATTATCATACACTTGGGAAATCTTGTGGTCCTACAATATATGATTTATCAAACCTATGAATTCACCAACATTATTGTTGACGTTTTAAAGCAATGTTTTTCAGGAGATCAGTAAGCATAAGGTGCCAAGGATACATTGGTGATTTTGTTTTGGGATGTCTTGCTAAAGATTTGGTTGCATTATGTTTTGGGAAACTCATGTGTTGGGAACCAGTATCTTTGTAATAATAACAATGAACAAGTTAAAGCTTCGGGCTATTTGTATCAAACATATGTTAAATCCAATGTATCAGTTTTAAAACGACTTTTTGGTCGTTCTATATATATCTTGTGTTATTGATCTGAGAAGTATAACACGCCCGGTCCCGTTATTCGCTTGCGACCCAATTTGGGGGTTGTTACACATTAACCTAAGAAGATAAGCTCTAACCAAAGAATCTACACTTTAAAAGCTATTTTAACTCTAAATGAGCAGTTTTAACTATGAACTAGACTAAACTAATTTAAACTAAAAACTAGACATATTAAGCTATTATAAGACTAAATAAACATATTTAAGCAGTAATAAGTAGAAATAAGCAGTTTAATAATCTGTAAAGGAAATAAGCTAGAATTAGTTAGAAAGGGAGAGCTGTACCTTGATCCCAACTAAATAGGGATCTAAAATGCTCAAAAGAGCTTATCTACAAGCTCTCAGCTGTGAAAATAGCTGGTGAAACCCCATAAGCCCATCCAAATTTGGCTTATCATCTTTATATAAGCTAAACTGATTTTTGAGGTATTTTGAGTGAATGACTTATATTTGTTTGCTTTAAAACAAGCTTAAACAGAATAAGTAACATATTATAAGATAAAGTGAGTTTTTGAGCTTATTAGCTTATTACTAAACACATTTTAACAATTTAGCTTAAAGAGTAAAAATACAGAATTCATAATCTCATATTAAGATGTAATACCTTGAAATTTTTTCTTACATAATAAAGAGAATACATACTTTTTCAAATGAAAATTACTGTTAATGTAATAAAACAATAAGCTGAACATTACACTAATAAGCTATTTAAAAAGCTACACTAAAACTAGATATCATCTATGTGTGAATGCAGCCCTATTTATAGTGAGGGTGTGAAACTTCTAGGCCCTTGAAGAGCGTCTTCAACACCCATCCATAGCCCTTAGATCATAACAACCTTCTTATCATCCATTTTGAGCCCTTGATTGCCTCCACGTCCTTTCCACCAATGGGAGAGTGTAGGATTGCCAACGTGCATGGGAATGATGTCAGAGGTGTCAGGGAGGCCTTCTAGAAGCAAATGGAGCATGTGTGTGAATGGTGTTTTTACCCAGCGTGTTAATATGATTGTGTGAAAAAATGGGAGGGAGGGGAGAAGTACAGTAACATTGACCAACGTTTTGATATCAATTACTTTGACCCGAGAGTTGGATCGGGCTTTGACTTGGGCCAGGTTTTATGGATTTGGATTAATGGTATTATGGATTTGGACTTGTATTTAAAAGGCTAAGGTTTTGTATAGTATAAATCTTAATAGGCTGACCTGGCCCATTAAATGGGTACGGGTTGGTCCATTTAAAGATGTACACGCCTTCGGCTTTGATTTCTTGCACTCTTCTAATCTCGTGCTCGGTTTTGTCCATTTTAGATATATCCGTTACCTACACAATACAAATCATAAAACGCACATATACAATGCATTTTTCATGTATTTTTGGTCTTTTAAGCTCATTTTAATACAGAAAAATGATATGTGATTAAAAACATATCAAAAATCTCCCATACTAAACTATTGCCGTGTCCTCACGCAATGTCATAAATACACACTTGGAAAACCAAAAATTTCAACCCTCTTAGACTAATTACCTCGAAAAGTAGCTAAGTGTTCATCTAAGGGGATTAAGAAATCACTAGTTTTGAAAATCCCTCGTTTTACCATTTTTATAAATATACACGTTTTACCATTTTTATGCATTTATTATTATATATCATAACTTCACAGAACAAGAAACACTAAAAGGATAAATTCATCGTCCTTGATTTTTCACCTGCCCCAAACTAAGCTTAAAAACGAAATCATTGTTAAATACAAGTTAGGATGCTAACACTACTCGTAAATGCTAATTGTGGATGCATAGCTACTTTCTGCTCCCTTATTCCTAAATCCTCTAAGGGTTTTATTTTATTATTGGTGACAAATAAATTAAGACCTTATTTAAATAAAATAAACCCGGTTTAGACCATAATTAGTTTGAAATCCTTTCCTAGAGAGATGATATGGTGAGAATAAGGTCCACATTAAGGTTCTAATTTCGTACGATTTAGGGGTTATCCTTTTTATTTCATCCGAAACAACTCAACTACGAGTCCAGAGACGGAGGCTTTATTTAGATGACCCCGGAGTCAAAATTTGGCTTTATTATTATTATTGCAACATTATTAAACCTCGGTCCTTTAAACAACTACCACATTAGTATGCGAGCCGACTATGGTCCAGGAGTCTTATTTTGACTTCGGTAATTTCCTCGACATTTTAAAACGCTGCAACATCGGTTGTGAGCCGGCAAGATGCAGCAAACTTTTATCAGTCTCGGATTATTACTATGTGCCTTATTTAGAAGACCGCCACATCGGTTGTGAGCCGACAAGAGACAGTAAACTTTTATCAGCCCACAGTTTTTATTATTATTATTACCTCCACCCTTTAAACGACTACCACATCGGTTGTGAACCGGCAAGAGGTAGTGGTCTTATTTCGGCTTCGGTTTATTACATTATTATTATAGCCAAATTTCAAGCCTGTGGTCTTTTAACTACCTAGACAACGGTAGCGAGCCGTCAGGAATCGGTAACCTATTTCCCCACAACACTGATGATTTGTACCTAAACACACACGTAGGTATATATAAGGACGAGGTCAATTATAGTATAGTATAAGTTTTCCGTCGGGTTCTAGAAAGTTACTTTTGACCAAAGTAAAGTTCAAAACCTTTCTGAGTCGTATCCCGACGAAGTGTGAATTGAGAATCTCGTTTAAGTTCGTGATCGCGTGATTTGAATAATTTTAAAGATTTGAGTTATATTCCTACTAGCAAAATGCAACATTAAATAAAGACAAGCAAAAAGCAATTAACGATTGGACCTAAAAATGTTAAAGGAAATCCTAAAAAAACGCGACTTAAAACCATAACTATCAATATTTAACCCTAAAAATGTTTTTTATTTTTTATAAATCCTAAATGAGTAAAAAAAAATTAGAAAATAGATTTATATTTTTTTTACTTTTATTTTATTTATTATAAATTAAAAATGGATTTAATTTAAATAAATCATTAAAAATAGCAAACTAATTATGAAAATTCTAAAAAAATTAAGAAAAGTACTTTAGACTATGGAGAATCTATGAAAAATATAAATTGGAAAAATGGCTGAAAGGATAAGTAGTAAATAAGCATTTAAACCTAATAAGCTAAAACTGACAATCAAGCATAAATATTTAAGGGTGCAAAAGGTTGACAGAAAAGTCCCAAGGGCGCTAATGGTAAAGGGTGTGTGTGTGTTAAGGCTTTGGTGTAATAAAGGAGAGGTCACAGGTTCGACACCTGTGACCATTCTTTTTGAATAAACATTTTCTTTTCTTTTTGAACACACTTAATGAAAAGCTGAAAATAAGCAACATTTGTGAGAACAATTTTTCTAAGACTTTGAAATAAGCTAGAATAAGCTAGCTTTAAGTGATAGAAAAGACTAAACTAACCTATTTAACTAATAAGCAAAACTGTTTTGGATTTTAGAACTTAAAAGCAAATAAGCTAAAACAAACTAGTCTTTACACCTAATAAGCACTTGAAACTAAGAGATAAGCAAAAACCTTAAGCTGATAAGCTCTTAAAAGCTAAATTCAAAGAGGACTTAAACAAACAGACTCTAAGGAAATTGAC
>BQNB010053714.1:978-28403 GCA_026074375.1 Tanacetum coccineum
AATTAAGCACACAATAAGCTATCATCAATTAGGCATTCAACCCAATATGATGTAACCTCAACTATGATGGATATCTAAGCTATCTACCATAGTTCAATACTTGATTTTAACCCTTTTCCAACTCCTACATATGCCATTTACACCTCAATGCTACACTTAAAATTTTCTGGTTTTGAGCAGAATTTTATACTCACTTACGCGTCATAAACGTACCACTTAAACATTTCTAAAATTCAAACAAAAATTCACCATGCTACATATATGTTCTATGAACCTCTTATAGCTCTCCCAAAGCCATTACCCTTTTACAATTACCCTTTAGAAATTCATTAATCCAAAGTGTCCAGAATTCGTCCAGAATCTGACACCCAAAAAGTATGGCACTAGCTGACCACTTTAGACCACCTTACATACTTAAAAAAAATTCAGGGGTCACACACAATATATAAACTAACTTTCACGTGATTTTTAGCCTCTAACTAGATGTCTAAGTATTTTGAAATTCGTCACTGTTTGACACACTGATTTTGTAAAGACCTTTTGACCCACTTCCCGAACATAAAAACTCACGAGACCAACTTTTCTGGAAAGTAGACTCTCTGAGGTTATCTCCAGTATATTGTAAATTGTTTATTTGATCATTTATGAATGGGTTATGCTCGTTACAAAACTACCTAAAATTCTGCAGTGAATTAAAACGACTATATCTAACGATCAAGCCCTAACCGAGTAACCCAATTATGAAAAAAAATCAAATGAATGATCTAACATGATCTATACATCATAAACTTTTAGAAACATAAAACCCTAATCCAATCCCTAGCTAAAAATTACATATTTAAAACCCTAATCCATCATACTTAGATTACATTAATTAAAATAAAGACTAGAATTAAACAAGGATTAGAAAATACCTTAAACCCTAAAAATTTTCTTTTTTTTCTTCTCTTGGAATTTCGGCCGATCAATAGAGGGTCTAGGGATCCTTTATTTTTGTATTTATAGGCTCCTAAAGTGATCTTAAATAAACCCTAATTAGAGTTTGATTTCTAATACAATTCTTTTTTTCCTTTTTTTTCTATTAATCGGCCGAATAAGCCTTTTATTTTTTTTTATTTTTTTTTATTTTATTTATTAAATATATAATTACTTGTATTTCCTTAAATTTTTATAAAAACCTTGACAAATTTGACTATACCTTTTTTACATAAACGAAATTCACTAGACTTTCAAAAATAACTTTTTTACTTTTTCATTTTCAACCTAACTTTCCTAAAATAAAACTTTTATATTTTTCTTAACTTGCCACTTAAAATCTAAACCTATCTTAGATTACTAACACAAAAATACGTATACGTAAAAATAATTACACATTTATCACAGAAACACTCAAATCTCAATAATCATTTCCTTGTCACTCAAAAGTGAACGAAATGAACTCAAACAATTTCACCACCATTCCAATCTCATTGAGATGATCACACTCAATAGATTGATTACCAATACCTCACATAAACACATAAAATCACATAAATCATACATTGCAATAGGCACCTAAGTCAACACTAACGGTTTGACTAACCTGCTCAAGCCATGGTTGTCACAACACAGGACTTGTATGCTTTACTAGAGGATACTCATGATGGTAGGACTCGTATATCACAGTGAGTCTCTATGGACTCACAACGGGTCGACTTACTTATGGGGGATAGGATGACTCTCCAGGAGACAGTATGGATTGTAGAAGAGGAGGCCTATGCTTCCCGAGAGGCTTGGGCTCACTCGATAGGATTGAGTCAGGCGACCCATCAGGAGCTTCAGACTCACCGTGATAATGTGTATGCACACGAGACCCATGTCCAGGCACATCAGGCACAACTACAGCTGCAGAGTACTCTCATTCAGACACAACACCAGGTATATGAGACTTATTTCCAGATACAACAGGCTGAGATGGCAACGCTTTGAGAGACTGACCGTAGGCGTCAGACACAGATGGAAGAGAATCTACGAGTGATGAGAGACATGAGGCGAGAGATGAGTGACATGTAGGCTGAGTTGTTAGCACATAAAGAGTAGCAGAGGAGAGCTAGACAGCCAGGACCAGATGCTAGGATTCCAGATCACTAGGATGCTTCTAGGGATGTTAATAGTCACATCTAGTAGTTTATGTCATTTTATTTTGCTAGGCTATTGTACAGGCATGTTAAGTATTAGGGGTTCTCCCCGCTAGCATGGCCTTAGATCTTTTGTATTGTATTTGTGTAACGAAAACTATTTCATGTAAAATTTTCCAAGTTATGAATGAAATAGATGTGTTATGTTGTACTATATACCTCTCTTGTGTTGTTATCTCATATGTAGATTATTATATATCTTGTCATAATTGTGACCTCACGTTTTGTCTCTTGCGATTTAGACGAATCATGGCACCTGCGACAAGACGAGGACCGAATACCACTCCTAACAACACCAACCCAAACAACATGACCCCGGAATCCGTTCAAGCTATGATTGATCAAGCTCTTCTGCGAAACTCCACTAATGGAGATGGAAGCCACAGTTCACACGGGGATAACCGAAGGAACGTGCAAACTGCGCGCCCTTGTTTCTACGCTGACTTCATGAAATGCCAACCTTTGAACTTCAAAGGAACTGAAGGCGTGGTCGGTTTAACTCGGTGGATCTATGACAATGCTGACCTCACCCACTTCTGCTCATAACACTCTCAACAGGCCCTATCCCTGCACTCCCCCGCTGTCTGTCCCCCCCCCCCCCCGGTTTTTTAACTCGGTGGATTGAAAAGATGGAGTCTGTCTTCAAATATCAGTCGGTTGTGGCTTATTTGAAAATCAGGTTAAGTTTGAAACCTGCACTCGTTAGGTGCTGGCTTTGGACTTGGGATGGATTGGTCAGATAAGAACCTTAGGTACTGAAGCGTATTACAATTGACATGGGGAAGTACTCAGAAGAAAATATTGGACAAGTATGTTCTGCAGGTAAAAATCAAGAAACTAGAAATCGAGTTGTGGAACCTAAAGGTCAAAGGGAACGATGTTCCAGCATACACTGAACGTTTCCAAGAGCTAACCCTGATATGTACCAAGTTTGTTGCTAATGAGACTGAGAAGGTTGACAAGTACATCCGTCCATAGCGGACTTTCTGAAACTTTTATAGAAATGGTCAAGTCTGCCAAGGACCCAAAGACGGTGGATGAGGACTATTGAGTTGGCCATGGACTTGAATGTAAGAAGATACTCAGCACCTATGCGGAAAAGATCTGTCTGACAAACCTCTCTCTCGGCACAAAGCGCCCTCGCCCCGATGATCTGATTCATCCGGAAAACAACCCATGGTCATCAAAAAAAAACCTTCAAGAAGGCAGAATGTGGCAAGGTCTTACAATAATGGGGACTGGTGAGAAGAAGCCGTATGGGGGATCTTTGCCCAAGTACACCCAAGTGCCATTTTCATAAGTAACGTCCCGTGTACTCAGACAAGTGGCCCACAAGTGCAACAAAGGTTGGGGCACTTTGCCCACGAATGTTGGAGTTCTGGCAACACAAATGGTTGCACACAAGACCTATTATGGGCAAAATGGGGTAAGTTAAATTCAAATGGAATGGTTGTTTGAATGTGGAGCTCCAAGACATTTCAAGAGAGATTGTCTAAAGTTGAAGAATAAGGATGGAGGAAATAGGAATGCACAAGGTTGGGTGTATGCAGAGAAGAAAGGGAATGCATCGAGGGACCGGGACTCCAATGTCGTCATGGGTACGTTCCTCTTAAACAACCACTATGCATCTATCTTATTCGACCCTTCAGTGCCGATTTGATGCACTTATATTCTACTGCATTTAGTTCCCTGATTAACATCGCCCCAACTCCATTAGAAAATAGTTATGATGTCGAACTAGCAGATGGGAAAATAGTCGAGTAGACACTATTATACGAGGTTGTACTTTAAATTTCTTAAACCATCCGTTCAACATAGACCTAATGCCCATAGAACTGGGTAGTTTCGACGTTATTATCGGCATGGACTGGTTAAGAAGGTGTCACGCCGTGATCGTGTGTGACGAGAAACTTGTTTGAGTTCCCTATGGGAATGAAACCCTGATTTTTTGTGGTAACGAAAGTAACAACGGGAGAGAATCTCGGTTGACCATTATCGCATGTTCAAAGGCTCAAGAGTACATGGCAAAAGGATGTCAGATCTTTTTGGCACAGATATCCGCCAAGAAAGAGGAGGACAAGTCGGAAGGAAAGCAACTTAAGGACATACCAATCATCTGAGATTTTCCTGAGGTATTTCTCAAGGACATGTTGGGTCTTCCTTCGGCTCGACCAGTGGAATTCCAGATCGACTTAATTCTAGGATCCGCGCCCATAGCTCGAGCACCGTATCGATTGGCACCGTCCGAAATGAAGGAATTGTCAGAACAACTACAAGAGCTTTCCGACAAGGGCTTCATAACACCTAGTTCCTCACCTTAGGGATCCCCGATCTTGTTCTTCAAAAAGAAGGATGGGTCATTCAGGATGTACATTGACTACCGGGAGTTAAATAAGTTGACAGTGAAGAATCGTTATCCGCTCCTGAGGATCGACAATTTATTTGATCAGCTCCAAGGATCCAGTATTTATTCGAAGATAGATTTGAGATCGGGTTATCACCAGCTTAGAGTACGAGAGCAAGACATTCCAAAGACGGCATTCTAAACTCGGTATGGTCATTACGAGTTTCAGGTTATGCTATTCGGGCTAACAAACGTACCTACGGCATTCATGGACCTCATGAACCGAGTGTGCAAGCCCTACTTGGATATGTTTGTAATTGTCTTCATTGATGACACACTTATTTATTCAAAGGACAAGAAAGAGCACGAAGAACACCTCAAGGCAATTTTGGAGTTGTTTAAGAAGGAGAAGTTGTATGCCAAGTTTTCAAAATGTGACTTTTGGATTTTGAAGGTACAATTTCTCGGTCATGTGATTGATAACAGAGGCATACATGTGGATCCAGCCAAGATAGAATCTATCAAGGATTGGGCATCTCCTAAGACACCGACGAAGATCCGCCAGTTCTTAGGTCTTGCTGGGTACTATCAAAGGTTCATCGAGGGATTTTTGAAGATTGTTAAATCAATGACAAAGCTCACTCAGAAAGGACTCACGTTTGACTAGGGTGAAAAGGAAGAAAACGCTTTTCAGTTAATAAAGCAGAAGTTGTGTAGTGCGCCAATTATGGAATTGCCTGAAGGAAGCGAAGATTTTGTGGATAGTGATGCTTCCCACAAGGGTTTAGGTGCTGTATTGATGCAGAGAGAGAAGGTGATTGCCTATGCATCTCGACAATTAAAAATTCATGAGAAGAACTACACCACTCACAATTTAGAACTTGGATCGGTGGTGTTTGCTCTAAAGATATGGAGACATTATCTATATGGAACCAAATGCACCGTGTTCACCGACCATAAAAGCCTACAACACATCATCGATCAAAAGGAGCTTAACATGAGGCAACGCCGTTGGCTTGAATTGCTAAGTGATTATGACTGTGACATCCGTTACCACCCGAGAAAGGTAAATGTAGTTGCTGATGCATTGAGCCGTAAGGAACGGATTGAGCCATTGCGGGTTCGAGCCTTAGTTATGACTATTGGATTGGATCTTCCCAAAAGAATACTAGAAGCTCAGATCGAAGCCCTGAAACCAGAGAACCTTGAAAATGAAGATGTAGGTGGTATGATCAGAAAGGATATACCCAAGGAAAAGTTGGAACCACTCGCCGATGGAACTTTATGTTTAAACGACAGAAGTTGGTTACCATGCCATGTCGACTTAAGATCTGTGATTATGCACGAATCCTACAAGTCAAAGTATTATATCCATCCCGGTTCTGAAAAGATGTACCAAGACATGAAGAAGCTATATTGGTGGCCCAATATGAAAGCTAACATCTCCACTTATGTTAGCAAATGCTTGACATGTGCAAAGATCAAGGCTAAACATCAAAGGCCATAGGGATTGTTAGTATAACCAGCGATACCCGAATGGAAGTGTGATAATATCACAATGGATTTTATCACCAAGCTTCCTAAGTCGTCGCAAGGTTTTGACACCATCTGGGTGATTGTAGATCGACTTACAAAATCTGCTCACTTCTTGCCAATGAGGGAGAATGATCCATTAGACAAGTTGGCAAGGTTGTACCTGAACAGAATAGTAGTAAGACATGGAATACCTGTTTCAATCATCTGTGATCGTGATAGGAGATTCACGTCAAATTTCTGGAAATCATTTCAGAAAGCTTTGGATACAGATATAAGTATGAGCACTGCATATCATCCAGAAACCGACGGCAAGAGCGAGAGGACTGTCCAAACTCTCGAGGACATGCTATGTGCTTGCGTGATCGATCACCTGTGTGCTGGGCCAAAGTTGGAGAAGCCCAACTGACTGGTCCAGAATTGATCCAAGAAACAACGAAAAAGATCGTCCTGATCAAGCAAAGAATTCAAGCTGCCCAGGATCGACAAAAGAGCTACGTTGATTTGAAGCGAAAGCCGATAGAGTTCGAAGTTCGGGATAGGGTTATGCTCAACGTCTCACCTTGGAAAGGGGTTGTACGATTCGGTAAATGGGGCAAGTTGAACCTGAGATATGTCGGACCTTTCAAGGTGTTAGCCAAAGTTGGGAAAGTTGCCTACAGGCTAGAACTTCCTCAGGAGTTGAGCAGAGTTCACCATACTTTCCATGTGTCTAATCTGAAGAAATGTTATGGTGACGAACCATTAGTCATGCCGTTGGAAGGAATTCACGTTGACGATAAGATCCATTTAGTGGAAGAGCCTATTGAAATCATGGAACGGGAGATCAAACGATTAAAGCAAAGCCGGATACCATTAGTTAAGGTTTTCTGGAACTCTAGGAGAGGTAAATACCCACAGATTTTCACAAACCGGGCTTCGTCATCCACTACAAGGTCTTAAGATTTGAGGACAAAGCTCTTTTAACGGGTGGAGACTGTAACATTTCTCAATTTCAGGTCATTTTACGACACCTATTATTCGTCACTATTTATTTTAGTCTGATACGCGTTTACTTTTAATTTAACTTTTAAGCTAAATCGCGTAGACTAGAAATAATCATTTAACGTAAACGGTCATCAAATAAATTAAGGTTTACGTCAAACAAGTGTTATATAATTATTAAGAAGATAATTATTAACTTTGCGTATTTTATTTTTATTGGTCACGTAAAAGGCTTACGTTTCTCAATAAAATACATTTAGACACACCCCGAAAATACGTAGACTTACCTAGACTCAAACCAATACCTACTTTTAAACCTTAAACACAAAGTTTATTCAAATCTTGTGTCATTAAGCCATTTGGCCGAATATAGGTAACATAAATCAACTAGCAAATCTTTGTTTTATTCCCCAAAGTACATGTACCATCCTAGGTAATTAAGGAAGGTACTAGTTGCCCCAAATTAGACAACTAATCCCTCTCTTTGCTCTCTTGGATGCCACTGCTAGAAACAAGGAACCACACACACAAAAGCACCTAGAAAATCTTCTAATGATCCCTAAGTACATGTACAAGCCCTATGTAATTAAACCTTGTACAACATGTCCCTAGATTAAGCTAATACACAATGGGTAATAACCTCTTTGGCTCTCTTTTCTCTTGGATACCTCGGCAACATGCATGTATGTACACAAAATCATAAGATTTTCATAATCTTTGGCAAGTCTTGTACCATGATCTTGTAATTAAGACATGTACTAGGATGTTTTATCAAAACCATGTCTTGCTAACTAGAAGTCTCAAAAACCACCAACTAAGGCACGGTTTGGAGTTGGATTAGGACTTGGAATTCTAACTAGCTCTAAGCCTATAAATACACACTCACACTTAACATAAAACACTTCTTGGAAAACTCTTAGTCAGACTAAACTCTCTCAAGCAAGTAAAACAAATCATTCCTCTCTTTTACAATTGGGTAACATTAAAACCGAACCCACACGCACCTTAAATTCATCCTAAACACGTATAAGGTCATACAAGGGGTATAGAAAGCTTTGGAGCTCGGGTTTAATACACACACAGGTGTGTACAAAATTGGGTTGCTTACCTAGCTCGAAACAAGTCACTAGGACCCTTGTAAGTCGCGTCTAAGCTTGTACACTTCGTAGTATACTTGTTTCTTTAATATCTAGTCGTATAGGTCACGTTTGATAGGTGACTAATGAGTTACATGGGCGTGAACACGCATGGTTCAACCCATGCGTAGCACACGTACCTATATATGCATATGTTCGGCTTTGTGTAGTGCTAGGATACAAGGAAACGTGTATAAAGAGACTTAATAACAAGCAAGGTTTTAAACGTGTTCATTTATATGAAAATGTGAACACCAACGTGAACACCAACTCATATACATGAATTTCTCAAAAACCATACGTAAACTTTCTAAGTAAACTTGATATCGTGGCTTAGGAAAGTGTATACGACGTTACTAGACTTTTGCGTGTGACGAACACAACCATTTCAAGTACTAAATGAGCTTACAATGATTCCTAGTACCCCAACGAAACCTAAGGAACACTAGGGAGGTTAACAGGCCACATATGGTCTCGTTAAACCCAAGCATGGCCGCGTATAGGCCCAACAGGCCCAATAAGCCAACCTAGTAGGCCCACAGCTTATTGATAAGCTCCGCGAGCTTATTAAGAGACCAAATGTGCTTATTGAAATCATATGGACCCTAAGGTACCTAAGCGTGTATTAGAAAGCAAACCGAACCCTTAATAGGCTTATTAGCCCATTACAGTGAACCATGAAAGCCCATAAGCCGCAAATAAGTGTTGGCAGCTTATTTGTGAGCTTAAACAGTTTACTAGGCTTCATATGAACTTAGAAAAGCTAATGGGCCTTAAAGGAGAAAGCCCAAAAGCTTAAAATGGTTACCGGGTCCATAACGGGCCCAAAAAGCCCATTAACAAGCGTGATAGCTTATTGATTAAGCCATGAATCAAAAACAGCTTAATATAAATCTTACATGCTTATTGAGGCTATAAAAATAAGATGGATCATGTGAAAAACCTTTTTGTACCATTCGTGTTATGGTTATTGGACCGAAAAGCCCAATAAGCTCAATAAGCTTAAATAAGCTCATCCAAGCTTATTTATAAGCCAAAATAATTAGTTTTGCTTATTGGAGCTTAATAAAACTTGTTGCCACTTTTTAGAACTCAATCGAACTTAAAATGCGATTTTTGTAAATTGAGGGGTTAAAAGTGTCAATTTTGAAACTTGAGGGTTAAAACTGTCAAAGCTGTTTTCATAAAGTCTAGGGGCTGTTTTGTCAATTTTGGAACTTAAAGGACTATTTGAGAACATAAGTACCTAAGGTGTAATTATTGAAAAATTGAAGGACTAAAAGTGTAACTTTGGAAAACTAAGGGTTTAAAGTATAAATACTATAATTTCATAAACATAGGGACTGTTTTTGTAAATATAGAAAACCTAAGGGTACTTCATGAACGAAAGTGATTTTATCAATACTTAACATATCAGACGAGTTATATCCGGATATTATACAAGTTAAACCACGACTTAATAAATATGAATATTTATTAATAACGTTTATACGTAAACTAGAACGTGTGTGATCGTATACCTTCCCAAGAGCCATTAAGTGAATAAAAATACAATAAACATGTGCACCACCACACCAGTGATAACAGTATATATAAACTTGCAATTTATTGTAGTTTACACAAGAGTCGTTAGCCTAAACTTGTTGACTAAGACTGGTCGTACTTACTTAGGTATTTGATAGTGTGATTCTTTTACTTGGATATAATTATCATTTCCAGTTGACTACTTACTAAGGTAAGTTCATAGCCCCATGTTTTACAGTTATTTAAATAATTTACATCTTTGGGGTAAGAACATGCTTTGTTTTACAAATTGGACGCAAGTGTACATTTTATACTATGATTACGTGTTTGCCTAAGTAGCAATAACCCACTAAGCCCATTATCATGAACTGTCAATTACTAGATTTTAAGCGCGAGTGTTATAAATAAATCTATTTGGGATTGACATCCCCATCCGAGTGAGTAACTCTCACTAGTGTCACGGAGTGAACCAACGAATGCATACCATGTCGGATTTGGGATGTTGCGGGTTAGAGCATCATTCATAGGCAAATATTGGCAATTTATTACATTCATACATGTCGAGCTTCAGTGTCATGAGCTTAGGAAAACGTAATTACTTTTTATGATGTTTGCATCTGTTGCTTAATCATACACTTGGAAATCTTGCGGACCTACCATTTACATACATAAACCTATGAATTCACCAACTTTATGTTGACGTTTTAAAGCATGTTTTTCTCAGGTCAATAAGGCACGAGGTGCCAAGATACATTGGGAGTCACTCCTTGGAGAGTCAATACTAAAGATTTGAGGCGTATTACATTTTGGGAACATTTGTTATAAACAGAAATCTTTAGTTATATTGTCGAACAATTTGAAGCTATATGCTTATGTAATGAACAAGTATTTTGTTAAATCCAATGTATCTTTTTAAACGACATGTTTACTGGTCGTTCTCATATCTTGTGCTATTGATCTATGAAGTAACGCCTTCGGATATTCAACATTCCGTTGCTACCCAGATTTGGGGGTGTTACAGACAACCCGGATTGTTATTTATTTTTATCGAGTCTGTCTTCCTAGACATCAATACAGCGTATCTGCTCCATACCATATGGTGTATTGAATGTCTGGACGTTATCAGTCATTTACTTTTATGCACTTTAAACATTAATGTCAGTTCTGTCTATACGGCGTATTCATGTACATGATGCGGCATATTGAACAGACTGACCTGTACTTAGATACTTTTTACAGGTTTCTCAATATGGCATATTCTAGTTTATGGATATGGAGTATTGGTCTCCTGTATAGTTTATTATTTAATTTATTTATAATTAACCGTAGGTACCGAGATAGGACTTTACATGTTTTTCCTATATTTTGCACAGGACCTCACTGAAAAGAAATTGACAAAGTTGGTGAAGTATCAATCATCTGGAATCCTATGTGTGATTGTAGTCATGATGGTATCCAGACGCATTTACAACACACATCCTTGCTCATAAACTCAACTTGGAGAATCTACCGAGCAAACTATTAGGGGAGTTTCTCATTCTAATTCTTTTAATTCCCGTTTTTAATGTTTTATTTGTACAACGAGGACATTGTATAATTCAAGTGGGGGGATGGGAATTAGAATGCATACTTGTCCTATTTTTTACACTAAAATGCTTAAATTATGCTTAAATTTAAAAACAAATTCAAGCATACTTTTGTGAAATTACTTGTTACATAACCTGCACACAATAACCCTTATTAGATATTGTGAGGATTTAACCTTATCTGTTTCCAAATGCTTACCTAAATTCCACAAAAATATGAGTGTGCTAGTGATGTTGTAGACTTTAGAACTTGGCTTGGTATATCTATTCGAGACCACAATAATGAGTACTATAGATTTAGATGGAGTAACTTGTTTAAATTGGTAAATTTCTAGGATTACAAACCAAAAAGCCTATACATGTTGTTTTATTAACTAACGACACTGGTTAGTAAAATATCGTATAAACCCTTTGTTTACTCTTATCATAATAGTAAGATCCCCTAGAAAAACCTATAGAGCCAATCCTTTAGAAATAACATCAACTGTTTGTTTCGTTACACCTTTACACCTTAGCCTACCCTGTTAGATTAAGTCCATTTATCAGTTTCTAGTCGCTTAAAGTGTAAAGTGTGTATTTCCTTAGTCTTATGTCAAATTTCTATCTTTGGTACGGTTGGGAAGAAATTTTCACATTGCAAATGGGAATGTATAAAGTAGTCAAAACTCATGTATTTTTATTACCATCACAATTATTGGTGCGTCCGAAGACTGAAGAATTATCGAAGGAATTATCCAGAATTATTATGATCATGAAGATGGTAAAATTACACCGAGTCTCGTAGTTAGTATGAAAAAAAGAAAAAAACAAAAAATTAGAAAAAACGCAACAAAAAAGAGGAGGAAAAGTTTGAAGATAATCGTTTCGCAAAAGCTTAAACCGAAGGAATTATATCAAGGATCGATTATTCGTTGATACGTCTTATAAGTCAACGATGTAAAGTTTTGTATAAATTGGTAGATATCGCCACTTGTATTGTAAAAGTATGTAAAGTATGAGATGATTGAGAAGTTGACCATTACGGGAACGCCAACTTAGGTTGTTATTTTTTATCAATAATCAAGACGTTTGCATATAGTTGTGTCTTTTTCATGGTAACGGTCGGGAAAAAGTGTCTAGCAACTTGTACCTTATCTGTTTGAACTTAGTCTATTTGTTTTGTAATTTTTATTTAACAATAATTTATTTCCCTTTCCTAATCATTAACCTTGGATTTTACTCGAATGAGGATGTGATCGAGTCATGCATGTCTATTCTATCGTTACGGCCATGTATGCGTGATTCAGCTGCCTTGTTGGTTTATTATTTTTGGTGAAAGTTAGAAGATCCACACCCTATATCATTCTTCATCCTAACCCTTAGTTAAACTCAAATGAGGATGTGATCGAATACACATGTCTATTCCGTCGTTACGGCCATGTATGTGTTATTCAGCTGCCTTGTTGGTGTGGTACTTTTGGTGAAAGATTGTAGAATTATCAACCTTAAGCATTATAATAAAAACCCATTTTACCTTTATAAACTTGCTACTCCTTAGTTCTAGTCATGGAGATGTGTATCCTTGCCAAGCCTATGATAGAATACTCGTCACGACCAAGCAATTGAGCGAATTAGTTACATGTTACCACATAGATAAGTTGAGTAATTTAAGTGTTTTCATCTATCTATTTCGTGAGGTGTTTGGTTGTATACTTGTAATAGATCAAATAAATGCTTAAACGGAAAAATCCTTAGGGATACTTTTTCATAAACTTCTAAAGGCAACTTGAGGACAAGTAGGATTCAAGTGGGGGGATATTTGATGACATAAAATAACATTACTTTTATAGCATCATTTATCCCATGTAAATAACCTATTTTTTATAATTATTGCAAAGAATTGTTACTTAATCGTTTGTATTTGAGAATTGCAGTAATTATGGAGTACTTGGTGAAGATTAGCAAAAAGGCACGCATTCTGGAGCTTAAATGAAGAAATATGAAGATTATTGTTCTGACATCCTATACGCCGTATCCATCAAGGAAGATACGGCGTATCTGTGCCTGCACTTCACAAAAGACCACGAAGGAACAAGATCCAATACGCGGTATCCAGGGAAGATCCATACGCCATATTCAAGTTATGGTAATAAAATATTCTGGAAGATATCAAACGTGGTCCCTACTCCAAGAAATCCACGATACGCCGTATTGACCTCAGTCAATACGCAGTATCGACCAAATTCCAGAACTTATAAATAGAAAACCTAAAAATGGGTTTTCATTGGCTAAATCATATTTTCGTTACCCTAAACATAAAGTCGATTGTTTAGAAGAGCCAGGAAGAGGTTCTTGCAACGTAATTTAATTCCATAGGGAAACAACTTGTAATCTCCTTATACTCTTGTAATTGTTCAGTTTTGGTATCATTCGTTTACTCGTTAGTTTACCTTGGCTAAATTACTATTTTGGATTGATTATGACGTTTGAAGACTAATACCTTCGGGTATTAGCCATTCTTATTAGATTTTGAATGTTTGGTTTGTTATCTCGATTACTTAATTTTATGTTTGATTTGCTGGTTTTTATGTATATCAGTTTATACAATGTTTACGTGATTTTGTATGCGACCTATCATTTCAAATGGTTTAGTGCTACGGACCAAGTAATATACATGCCAAGATGGCTCTCCATATAGTGATTTATACATCTAGACCAATAGGATCACATATAATAACCTATCTTTGCCCTTAGATTGTGAGCTTAGTTGGACCGGCAAGTGACCCTTGGAATCAATGAGTACATTCTTAATTAATTGGTAAAGACTTGGTTAATGGACTACTATTGTATGAATTGCCTTTAAGCAGTAAGTGGGTAGGAGTTTATGAGATGGTTTAACAAGTCACATTGCTTTATACCCTAAGTAGTAAATTATAATTAGCAAATAAGGATGCTTTATGCGGATACGTTTAATTGTGACATAATTCTTTGTATCTAGGTTTTAGGAAGAAGTATCGCTTAAGTCTTAAGAATGATATGCCGCCTCAAGATAAGTAATCATTGCACTAAATAAGCAAACCAATGTTCTAATTGGATTAATAATGGTTAATACAGTTTTCTTATATTTAGCTAGATAGCTCTTTTATCTTCTGTCAATTTACTTGCGTGTGTTTTAGTGTCTTAAGTTTATTTTAGTCACCACAAAACCCGTGCCAGTCTCTCAAGCTGAAAACTCCCTTATCCTTTAGATTTAGAATTAACGTAGGTTTAGCATAGGTTTAACATAGAATAGAATTAACTTAGTTTAGATAACCAAAATATTAATAAATTGAAAGATTGTTTCTCGCTCTTAGTGATCGACATCCTACTTACCATGAAACTCCCATCTGACCGGGTACACTGCCTGTTAAAGTGTTATTTTTGGTAAAGTCGGCAAAATATAAATTTAAAACTTGAAACATAAATTACAACCACACAACGACACATCAGATGCTTATGTATATATGTGTTTGTAATGACATCAAATATTTGATACTTTTTAGTGTCAATTTTCCCCTAAAAATACTTGTAATTGTCTTATAAATACTTGAATTTGATACTTTTATGGTTATTTCATTATTTTCAGGTAAAATGCAAGTATATGACAAGAAACACGTGAAAAGGACGTAAAGATGAAGAAAACACGGATTCTTATGAGACTTTATGGCGTAACCCCTATGATAGTGTTACGCCGTAACCTTATTTGGAGGGTAAGGCATGTTCTCCTTAGCAAGATTACGACGTAACCACATGCAAGGTTTACGTCGTAACATTATTATTATGGGAGGATGAGTTTTCTGAGTCAACCTCCATCCACAGCCCCCCCTTGCTAATTAGGCAAATATGATTACGCCGTAACATCCTTTAAGACTACAAGATGGAAAGTGCACGTCTGCAGTTTACGGCATAAACCCCTAAAAGGTTACGCCGTAAACTATTTGAAATCTATAAATAGACTCCTCATTCAGTCAATTCGATATCAACCATTGCACCACAAATCTAAGGGGTGATCAAGGCCTCCATAGCTTGAAGAATTCCATCAGAAGTCCAAGGGAGATCACACTTAATTTACTTTTGTATTTAATCGTTAATAAACAACTTCTATAAGAATTATGAGTTTTCCATCCATGATTACCTTTATTAATTCTTGCTGTGTTGTTTCCATGAGCGGCTAAGCTTTTTAAGTGTTGGCCCTAGACCTTCCTAGTCACCATCTCCTATCGTTATTAATATTTTTTTCCTGGTAGATCAGGGTTTTGTTATGGATCTTCCTTTTGCACGTACGCAGCGCGCGCTTCACTTTGGGTTTTGGTAGTATTGCGGGTGGTTTAGATCTTGTTAATCCTGATATTAGATTACCACTTGAACATGGGATTAGCCGGGTACTAGGGAAGGATGATTATTCTAACCCTAGTGTACGAACTAAGCCTATTACCGCCTCTATCACTTAATATACTTAAAAAGCACAGGAACTCTTTCAGAGAGGGTTAATATCTGCATAGGTTATTAGACTAGTTCTTGGGATAGTTGGGATTAATCACTATGACTTGGTTGCCCTGCCTTCGTGACTTTTAGGGGATTCGGGATCGCATAAATTATAGGACAGACTAAAGATATCTATTCAGGTTTGTCGACTTTAGAAACCACTAATGAAACCATGGTATAACATTACACAGGAAAACATAGTTATAACGGTAGTAATGGAATGGCTAGGCTAGCACACTTCTCTCCCTGATAACTTCTATCTCTTTTAATTTTTGCATATTTACTTTCTTGTTAATTTCAAAATCAATCTTAAAACTACTTTAAAACGTGACACTTCAAATTAAGACTAATTGACACTTAGCTCTTGGGACGACCTCAGATTTACCATCTTTACACTACTCACAACCGGGTTCTCTGCCCGTTAGTGCCTTTGTAAAGGTAAAGCGAGTTTTATAAATTTAAAATTTGAATAAAATATATTTTAAAATAAAATACGCATCAGTTTCTAATTTCTATTTTATTGTATCCTTGTTTTGCATCAAAAAAAATAAAAAAATAGTGAATAAAGTAAAAAAAAAGCATGCAAGCAAGAGTTCATTTATTAGTTTATAGCTAATCAAAAAAAATATATATCAGCTTTTATCTTTTATTATAGTGGTAGTTTTCCCGCCTTGTCTAGCTGGCGATGTTTTATATCTGTTATGGTGTTGGTAAACATGTAGTTCTTATAAACCCGTACCATTTCTATCTCTCCTTTCTATTTAAGTTATATTTGTACAATGGAGGCATTGTACATCTTAAGTGGGGGAAAGGAAATAGAAATGTGTGATTTTTAGATTATTTGGTTAAATTATGTGCTAAATATGCCTAAAATTTTTTTAAAAAAATAGCACATAATTTTTTTTGTTCATTAATGATGAAGCCCGAGTTAATGCGTCTTATATTCATGGTTATTACATGTTATGGAGATTATGAGGCATTACATTTTGTTTTATACGCATTAACTTGTGTATGATGAAGACCTCTTGACTCTTGACCCTTGGTTTTCACATTATAGGATTTGAATGCGACTAGTGACGGGGAGATTGTGGATTTAGGAAACTATTTATTATGTGTCTTTATGTTACACCTATTAAATATTATTCCCATGTCTTTATCCTACCCTTATCGTTCTGAATCCTAACCTTTAGCATATTCGAGTTAAGAAATTGAGCAATCACATGTGTCTCATTCATGGATTTAGGCGAGCATTTATGGTTTTGTCACCTTTTCTGGAATACTGGTATTGATAATGATTGCATTGTAAGAATGATTCAGCCTGTAAGTCTGCGGGAAACGGGGAGGTACAGTTATGGGTGCAGGGTTTTAAAAGAGAAGTATGGGGAAAGTGCAAAAGCACCCCCCATCTTTGGCTCTCTTTTCATTCTATTATAAGCCGAAAAATAGTTATAAATAGGTCTTTGGTTATTGACACAAATGGTCCTTGTCGTTTTATAACAAAAGGAAACAAAGAGAGTTTTGGTAAATTGCAAAACCAGCCCCTTTTGGTTTAACATAATAAAGAATTCCATTTGGCAGTTTTTAGTCCCTCTCTTTATTTCACCAATTTTTCTTTTATTTAAAACACTTTTTAAAATTGGCAATTTAGCCCCTAAAGTTTATAAAAATTGAATTGTGGGCTTTGTTGGGCTTGGGGCTTGTATTGGGCCCAATTGAGTTTGTCTGGGCCCAATAAGGTTCAGGTTTGTTTATTGGGCTTTTTCAAGCCCAATAAGCTTTGAAGTGGTTTTTGTGTGTACAATGGCTGAGATTGGCTGTAACTGGGCTAGGATTGGGCCCTTCTAAAGTCTTCACAGTCTTTGTCAATGCACAAATATGGGCTGTGAAATGATTGAGGGCGCCCTTTGGGTTGCACAGTCTTCATAGTTTATACTATTGGGCTTTCCGGCCCAATCAGATGGGTTAAAGATTGCATCCATTAGTATTATTCAGTTTCCGGGCTCCGGTTTGATGCAGATCATTAGTATTGACTCTGACTTTGAACATTTGTGGACTTTGGCTGTGGATTCTGCACACTCTTTTCCATTCCATGCTCAGTTTGTCTTTTTGGCTTGGGTTTTCGGTCTTTTTGTGATATCCACTTCTCTGCACCATACAAATCAAAAAAATATATTTGGCAGTTTTTGTCGTTTTTGGTCATTTAAGCTTGTTTTAGAGGTAAAAGATATGTGTAATTAAGCACTTATCAAAATCCCCCAAAACTAAGGTATTGGTGTCCTCACGCAATGTTATGAAGGTCAACATGTAAGCCCCGTTTTTCACCATTTTCTGTATTTACCCTACTTACATCTAATATTTTTGGATTTTCTCATTTTTTTACAAGTTTGACTTCTTTATTTTTATTATACTGGGCTAGGATCATAATGAGAAGTCAGGCGCCCGTTGGTTGATCTACGGATGTCCTGACGGATAATTTAATCGTCTCGATTTTTACAAGTTCCAAGCTACGCAATTAAACAAGATTCATTGTCGATATAAAGTTTAGATGTTAATCCCTCATTACTTATGACTTGTGAACTATTCTCAACTCCCATCCCACATGGATATACGATTGAATGTGTTTGTACTCATTTTTAATTAACCATAGCCAACTTATTGTCATTAGTCATAATTCAAAATATATGACTCAAAGCTACAACTTATTAAAGACTTGTAACTTGATTCGAGATTTAAATTTTAGATCCTTTTTGCAACATTTTCAACATTAGTAATCATAAGTTCTTAAAGCTAGAATGCGTTGCTTAGTTTGTACCCCTAAAACCTAGTGGTTAACGGGTAGGATATCACAACCAAACGACCGATGTTCTTAGTATGGAATACCCACCCCGTTTGCTAGCGTAGTGGGAAATCACACAAACCTTTCTTCCTAAAAATGGCTTAAGGATTGGTGTCTTAGTTTGAACCCTCACCTAGACCTTTCTTCCAAGTGAGATATCACGGCACACCAAATCCCTAGAAGTAAAGACGTCTTAGTTTGAACCCCCACTTCGTTGCTAGCGGAGTGGGATATCACGACACATCTTTTACTTGCTCCATAATATCAACTGCATGCTTCATTGGCAAAATTTCAATATTTATGCATTTTTGCATTCACATTTCATTCATGCTTCTTTGGCATTTATCTTTTTAATCACTATAAAATCTCGTTTTGAAAACTCAAGTTACAAATTTGAAGCTTTTTCTGAAAACATCGATTGACTTAGTTGAATTAAATTGAGTACGTATGATTAGGTGGATTAGAAATTCACGGGAGAGAAAACCACAAGTTACTCGTATAAGTTTTTAGAAAGAATCTTGCCTCTTAGCACATAAACTTATATTTAACTCTATCATTTCTCGTTCTTCACATTATTAAAATTCAAAGCTATAGAATTCGTGAAAGCTTGGCCTAAAGGAACTAGTGGGTGCTCATCCGCTTTGAATCAAGTCAAAAAAATTATTCTTTTTCTTCCAAAAGAAAAGCAAAAAACTGTGACAAAGTACTTATTATTATTTTGAAAAAATGTTCAATTTTTTCATTTTTTTGGTCTTTTGGTGGTTAAAAACGGGTTTAGTGGTAACAATGCTGGCAGGCAACTAATCAAAATCGAAAGATACCCCACCAAACTAGAACTAAACATCGTCCCTCGATGTTTTTTGAAGGGTTATACAATAATCCTTAGGCCATCAATTTATGAGGTATGCAAAAGATAAAACCGTTAGACGTAAGATTAAGGATATCGGATTTCCCAATATGAAGTGAGGATGTGAACCTCTTGATGAATGACAAAAACTGAAGAGTCTTCACAATCAGGGCAATCCTGGACAATAAATAAAACAACACATGGAAACACGGGGTAAGTAATGGAAAAGATAAGCTATTCTTACAAACAAACAAACACTTATAACTAACTACGGATAAGCTTGGGGTTGCCTCCCACGAAGCGTTGTTAGGGTCGCGATGCGTTGACCCATCACAGGATTTATGTGATTCCTTGATGGAAACAAGTAGGAAATTAAATCATCATCGGATCTTTCATTCAAGTGACTACGATAAGTATTGAATTTTATGAAAGTTCCACTCAGATGAGATACATACGGCATGAAAAGAAGAATGATATTGAAAATGTCGGGATCAAATATGGTATCTTCATCCTTAAGGTGAGCAAGAAGGAAGGCGGAATAACGGATAAGCAAGGAAATGGGAGAGAAAGATCCATACCAACATAGCGAACACATTCACTAGTGGGTATGAATCTTGCTCCGGATGGGTATGGGTGGGGTAAAACATTAGGCCATCTACGGGATGTGTTCCCCACATCAATGGTTGAATTTCCGCATTGGACGATAATCAACATAAGATTCGAAACTCGGGAGAAGGGAAAATAGAAGTATTGTCATCTACGAGTCGACATCATCACTTCAATACTGGTGGTATTGACAGTTCATCAGCAAGAAAAAACAATGTCAATCTCCTCCATAAAGAGAATCATTATCCGCAACGGGGATATAAGATGGAGGAGGAGAGAATTCGATAGCTTAGAATTGGCTTTGAAGAGCTTGCTGGAAGGTCGAGGAGAAGGTTATCGTGAGCAAAACTTCCAAAAAAAAACAGAATATTACTTCGGGGTTCAAATTCAACTACTCAATTTTGGGGGGAATTGATTTAGGAAGAGATGAGTTCACCGGCGACTCATTTGAAAGAGGAAATCGATCTTAGGAGATGAATCAATCGAAATGTCTCGATTTAGCACGGATTCTCCAAGATCAGATTCTGCATCAAAAAGAATCAATTCCGGTGGAATTGAATGGATGCTTCCAGACTCTTCATTAATTCGGATCTACCTTAGTCGAAGCCATTTCTTCATCAAGATCAAAGAGAGGATTAGAGAGAAAATGTTAAATTTTTCTTTTGGAATGTCTCTCGGGAAAAATGACTCGTCACTTAAGGTAAAATCTTATCGTTATCGAAGTGAAGGGTTGGAGGAAAGTACAATCATGATTCTTTGAAGAATCATCATATGGAGGCAAATCTCACTCATCGTCGGAAAAATCCTCGAAGTAATTGGTTTGGGACAAGGTTCTCGAACAAGACTTTATGAATTCGTTTTCCGATTCGTTGCCGGATTGATGTCAAGATGTGTCCCCCAAACTTAGAGAGTTAACGGGGCTCTTTGGTTGGTGATTCGGGTGTGATTGCAATGGTATAGTCCCTCGTCATCATCATTATCACAGTAGACGATGAGGTTCGCGATTCAAGTCGGAAGTATATTGATGTCTCTGATAGCTCGTCATTATGATTTTCACATCTTGAAAAAAAGTTTGCTAAGTCAATTCTTGCACTTCCTCGCGGATTGAGTTGTGCTTAACTTCAAAAAAAAGTTGTCCCAAGCTTGCAAATAGAAACTAGGCGTTTTTCACCAAAAGAGAGTACGATTAAAAATTTTTGAGGAAGCTTTCAATCGTGATTTTCATTAGGTCCTCTTGGGCTTGCAAAGCTTCCTTGCTCTATTGGTTCGAGGAGGTTGTTTATTGAGGAAAAATTGCCGGGGTTTTGAAGTTGGTCAAAACCGTTAAAAAAGAATGAGAGTTTTGACTTCATCGGTTGACATTCCAATAGTCGCCTGAGGCCCCCTACAAATTTTCACAGCAAAGATTTTGTGTTGAAGATTATCAAATCTTGCGGGGACTTGAAATCAAGGCTGTAATCTGGCTCTGATCGATAACATTGGCTTTGAGGTGTTACCTGCGTGGCAATATTGAGTATCGGTTCCCGCATAAATTCACACAAGATTTGCTGTGAGTGTGTGGGGTGGTGAGAGAAACTTGGAGATTGATCAAAAGAGTACGGGGTTGAAAAATCGATTTTGATTTCCATTTCCAATGTAGAACTAAGACAAATCCATTAATGAGAGACAACCGCAATTTGGCACTGTTCTTGCCAATACGAATAAAATAAGAAGTTATCCGTGGTTGTCCACCACCCTACACAATCAAAACAGAGATAAGACTCCATCAGAATTAAACAAATATGGGGACACGAAAAAGAATTAAACGGTTAAGAGGAAAAAGAAGATTTTTTTTTTTTTTCGGATTTATTAACAACATAATTCACAATTGGACAAAATCAGATAAGATAACTTAAGCCAAATAATCGATCTTACTTCACGGTAGCTCTCAGAATGAAAAACGCACAGGCGGACGGTAGGCAGTAGATAGCGCGAAGCTTTAATTTCTTCTTTCGGGTCGTAGTTCCTAGGAACAACCCCTCCTTATACCAAACTTTATAGTTTGTTAATCAGAATGAGGTGAGCCGTATAGCGGAAGTGACACAGAAGGAAGTTTTTTTAAATCTTTGGTTCGATGGGAACTCAGTACGTTCACCGGAAACTTTATTATGATAATACTCAGTTAGAATATTATATTTTGGTCTAATTTACCAATTAGTGATTTTAATTTTTATGGACAATTTTTTTTTTTTTTTTTTTTTATGAAATTTTACTAATAAAAGAAAATGAAAAATATTTTGTGTTATTTTAATTATGATATATTAACATAAGACAGATCAGATCAAAAGTCAGATAACAATTTTCGTAGCAAATGCCTCCCGGCTAACGCGCCAAAAATTGATTCGCGGTTAAGCACACACTTATATAGCAACCCTAATACAGATCCTAACCGAATGCCCTTGACCAAGGCAAAAGGTCAAATTCCACAAAAGGATAAAAATAACAAGAAGAATCTTTAAAAAAGATTCCGGAAGAGATATTCCCGGGTCGTATGTCCCAACGAGGCTGCAATTGAAAGTAATCCTGGTTTGATGAGAAATTGAATGATGGAGAATATTTAGATATGATGGAAACACTGATATAATTAGAATTAATTAAATAAAACCTAATTTAAACTACGGGAAACAAAATTAGTTATAGGGAAATCCTAAAATTAAATCTATACTAAAATACGGGGAACAGAATCAGGTATCGGGAAACCTAAATACTAAAAATTAAGAAAATAAATGCTAAATTAAATTAAAAATCAAAATTAAATTCTTAAAATTAAGTTTAATTTAAAAAAAAAAAATTAGAATAGAAAACGGAGGTCGTTGATGCCAAACGAAAGAAAAACGGTAAAAACGCACTCGGTAAAACGGGTCTAAGACTGAAATTTAAGAAAAATTAAACCTATACTAAATGTTATATTTTTCCTAGAAACTAAATGACAAAAGAAAATTTTATAAAAAAGAAAAATATTTTTTTATTAATTTTTGAATTTTTTATGATTTTTCTAAGATTTAATGAATTAACAAAAATTAACTTTTTCTAAAATACACAAAATTTTTCTTTTATTTTCAAAAATACTAGATTTAAAATGAAAATATGCAAAAGAATTTTAATTTTTCAACTATTTTTCTATTTTTTTTGATTTTTATAAGAAAAAAAAGTAATACTAAAATCTATTTAAATTTCCTAGAAAAATAAACTTTAATGAGAAAAAATATAGGAGAAATGGTTTTTATAAACTACAAAGGGTGCATGCAGAAAAACTTATGGAACAAAAAAAGCCAATTTTCTATTGGCTAATTGAACCCTAATTTGCTTAATTAAAATTATAAACCCTAATTAATAAAACTAAAAACAAAAATATTAACTCTATTTTATTTATTAAGAAAGACAGGGTAGAAATGGTAAGAAAGGAAAGAACAGGGTAGGCGGGGTAAGTAGGGAAAATTTACACTATAATAGAATCGGGTAACCCTGAACTATGGAAAAAGAACTAAACAGACCCTACGCTAGTGCTTATTTTTGGCTTATTAAAATTTGAGAATTAGCAAAAACTTAAAACTACAAAGTTGCTAAGGGGCTTATACTAAACAACTTTAATAAAAGCACTTTGCACTTTTAACCAAAGAATAAGCTATAAAATAAGCTGATTAATCTCTGTCACAGTAAGTGCTTGTTTTAGGACTGTTTTGGATTTGAGCTTATTTCTTGCTTATTACTTGATGAAATTTAAAAGCAAAAGAATCTATGTAAAGAATGTAAAGTATACTAAGGACTTCTGAAAAGAAATTCACTAAGTTCTAATAACAATTTCAAGAAAATTGAGCTCAAAAGGATGGATAGCAACAACAGTCAAAGCTGTTGTTGCTGATGCAGTTGGTAAAGGAACTAATGCAGGTTTATTTTCTACTTTAGAAATCTTGTAACTACTCAGTACATGTAAATGAAATTGCACTAATCAATTTTTACATCTAAAATGCTTTTGAGACTTTTATCTACAAAACCCAATTGCTCAGAACCTGCCCTGGTGCAAATGTAAAGTTTTTAAGCCTTAAACTCTGTAAATCTCCAAACTAACTTTTAAATTCTCTTTTAAACTACCTAACTATGTTAAACTCAACTATATAGAAGGTTTTAACAAAATGTTTTTGACTTTAAAAGTCAAAACCAGTTCAATCCAAACACTCCTTTAAAGTTTGCTGTCAAAACAAATTGAGTTTAAAACTTGTTTAAAAACTAATTCAGCTAAAAACTTTTATCTACTTCTACTAATATTAAACTAATGAAGCTATTTGAGCTGTAAAATTAGTAGCTTATTAGGAAAAATAAGCTACTTACTCTACTAGGGTTTAACTACTATTATGACAGAATTGGAAAATTAAGTGAGATTATCTCAACTAAATCTTATGAATACTAAAGACAGCTAATAACAAACTTAAACAACATTATATTAAACAGAATTAAACAACTTAAATTATGCTTGACATTTTGACAATAGTAATTTCACAAGAACTCTTAACTTTTTATATTAAAAACAGAAATATTACAACATAAAGCTTTTAAAACAACTGAGTATAATAATCTTAAAGCAAACTTAATTAAATTTTACACTAAGAAAAGTAAAAACAGGGATTTTTTTGATCGGCTTGTTCTCTTCTCTTTTATAGAGGTCTTCAAAGACTTCTAGCTCTTGGGTTGTGTTTCTGTGAGTGTACAAAGCAATCCTAAGCAATCCTAACCCTTCGTTTGCTTCTCTTCATTATCTCACCATTGAAGGGGGTCTTCGGGTTGTGTGATTGTCAACAGGGACGGGTTATAGGGGTATTGGGTTGTGGGAAATGGTGAGGGGTGAGCTGTGAGTGTACTAGGGAGGTGGTTTGGGAGTGAAAACAGTGGGAGAGGGTGGTTTGAGGATTGGCGGGAAAGGGGTTGAGGTACGTTTGTGGTTGCAGGGTTTAAAAGAGAAGAATGGGGAAGAGGCAAGAGTGCCCCCCCATCTTTGGCTCTCTATTCATTTCATTTTTGGCCCCTTTTTCAGTTATAAATAGGTTTAGAAAGTGGCATGTATGGTCCTTGGCTTTTATAACTAAAAGAAATAAAAAGAGTTTTGGGAAATTGCAAAAATGGTCCCTGCTGTTTATAATTAAAAGAATAAAAGGGTTTTGGTAAATTGCAAAACCAGCCCTTGTGTTTGTATTTTTTTCATTTTTCTTTATAAAACAACTTTTAAAATTGGCAATTTAGCCCCTAAAGTTTTATAAAAAGAATTGTGGGCTTTTGTTGGGCTTGGGTTTTGTGTTGGGCTTTTGGGCTTGTATTGGGCCCAATTGAGTGTGTCTGGGCCCAATAAGGTTTAGGTTTGGTTATTGGGCTTTTTCAAGCCCAATAAGATTATGAAGTGGGTTTTGTGTGTACAATGGCTGAGATTGGCTGTAACTGGGCTAGGATTGGGCCTTCAAAGTCTTCACAGTCTTTGTCAAATGCACACAAATGGGCTGTTGTAATTGATTGAGGGCCCATTTGGTCTTCACAGTCTTCATAATTATACTATTGGGCTTTCCCGGCCCATCAGATGGGTTAAGATTGCATCCAATAGTATTCTTCAGTTCCGGCTCCGGTTTGACTGCTGATTCTTCAGTATTGACTTTGACTTTGACTTTTTTGGTCTTTGGCCTTGATTTTGCACAGTCTTTTCCATTCCATGCTCAGTTTTGTCATTTTGGCTTGGTTTTCTGTCTTTTTGTTGATATCCACTTCCTGCACAATACAAATGCAAAACAAACATATATTTGGCAGTTTTTGTCTGTTTTTGGTCATTTAAGCTCGTTTTTAGAGGTAAAAGATATGTGTAATTAAGCACTTATCAAATCCCCCAAACTAAGGTATTGTGTGTCCTCACGCAATGTTATGAAGTAAACACGTAAGCCCCGTTTTCACCATTTTCTAAATTTACACTAACTACAACTAATATTTTTGGATTTTCTTATTTTTAACAAGTTTGACTTTCTTTATTTATTAACACTGGGATCATAGAATGAGAAGCGTCCGTAGAGTGATCTACGGATGTCCTGACGGATAAATTCATCGTCCTCGATTTTTCACAAGTTCCAAGCTAAGCAATTAAACAAGATCATTGTCGATATAAGTTTATATGTTAAGCCCTCATACTTATGACTTGTGAATTTTCAACTCCCGACATGGATATACGATTGAATGTGTGTACTCATTTTAATTCAACCATAGATCAACTTATTTTCATAGTCATAATTCAATATGAATCATGGCTCAAAGCAACAACTTATTAAGACTTCGTAACTTGATTTCGAGATTTAAACTTTAGAACTTTTTGCAACATATTCAACATCATAATCATAAGTTCTTTTAAAGCTTAGGAATGCGTTGCTTAGTTTGAACCCCTACCTCGTGGTTAACGGAGTAGGATATCACAACCAACGACCGGTGTTCTTAGTTTGAAAACCCACCCCGTTGCTAGCGTAGTGGGAAATCACATCAACACCTTATTCCTAATATGGCTAAGGATTGGTGTCTTAGTTTGAACCCTCACCTAGACCTTTCTTCCAAGTGAGATATCACGACACACCAAATCCCTAGAAGTAAAGACGTCTTAGTTTGAACCCCCACCTCGTTGCTAGCGGAGTGGGATATCACGACACATCTTTTACTTGCTCCATAATATCAACTGCATGCTTCATTGGCAAAATTTCAATATTCATGCATTTTTGCATTCACATTTCATTCATGCTTCTTTGGCATTTATCTTTTAAATCACTACAAAATCTCGATTTGAAAATTCAAGTTACAAATTTGAAGCTTTTTCTGAAAACATCGATTGACTTAGTTGAATTAAATTGAGTACGTATGATTAGGTGGATTAGAAATTCACGGGAGAGAAAACCACAAGTTACTTGTATAAGTTTTTAGAAGAATCTTGCTTAGCACATAAACTTATATTTAACTCTATCATTTCTCGTTCTTCACATTATTAAAATTCAAAGCTATAGAATTCGTGAAAGCTTGGCCTAAAGGAACTAGCTAGGGCTCAACACGCCCGATCAAGTCAAAAATTATTCTTATTCTACCCAAAAGAAAAGCAAAACTGCGACAAAACACTTATAATATTTTTGAAAATTTTTAATTTTTTTCATTTTTTTTTTGGTATTTTGGTGGTAAAAACGGGTTCACGTGGTAACAATGCTGCAGGAAACAATCAAATCGAAGATACCCCCCCCCAAACTAGAACTAAACATCGTCCTCGATGTTTTGAAAGGGGCACCTACTACTACATTAATCCTAAGGCC
>BQNB010053715.1:0-39865 GCA_026074375.1 Tanacetum coccineum
GCATCACTTGAGCAAGCTGGAAGTTTGGAAATGGAGTCGAATTGTCTCCACAAACCATTTAAGGTGTGATAATAATCAGAGGCACAAGTCTCACTCTGTTTAAGAGAGTTTATTTGGTGGTGAAGATTAAAAGTTTTAATTCCATTTAGTTTATCATATGTCTCTGGTATGTGCTTAAATACACATACCTTTTACCTTTAAAAACAAGCTAAAATAACCAAAAACGGACTTAAAATGCCAAATATATGCTTGTTTTGCTAATTGTATTGTGCAGGAACGGATAACTAAGAAAAAGACGAAAAACAAAGCCAAAACGACAAAACCGGACTCGGAATGGAAAAGACTGTGAAAGACAAAGCCAAATCAAAGCCGGAAAGTCAATCAAGTCAAAAAGTCAACATAAAAGTCAACTGGTCAAAGTCAAAGTCAACCCAAGTCAACCCCGAGGCCAAAAGTCAAGAAAATATAAGTTTAGGGACTGAAATGGTAAATCCCTAAACTTATACTTATAAGAAGGAAAGAGAAAATGAAAGGCAAGGGTGCAAACTGCCAATGTGGCAAAGATACACTCCAAGGACTTAAACTGCCAAGTCCAAAGAGTTGTATCACACAAGGACTTATTTTGCAAAGAGTTATATAACTCTTGGGGACTTGTTTTGCCAAGTCCCCAAAGTTATATAACAACAAGGACCATGGTTGCAAGAACTCAAGTAACCATGAAGGGCCATTTGTGCCAAGTTGCCCAAACTCCCACTCTGTTATAATCCAAACCATTTTTCCCGCTCGTTTCTTTCCCCCCAAAACCCACTCACGGGTTAACACCCTTTCTTTTACCCTGCAACCAAATTCCCCCATGGATAATCACCTTCCCCCTCCTCCACTACCTTTCCCAGCTACAAATGTGCCAAGTTGGCAATCCCACACCCCCCAAGGCTAAATTCGACGACCAAGATTGAATTTTGAAGATTGAAGGGCCAAGATTAGAGGTTTAAACCACTCACAAAACAAACACATCCCTGTTTGTGTGTCTACAAACAAGCACAACAGCAAGAGAGAAGAAAAGAAGACCTAGTTGTATTTTTTTTGCTATAAAAGCCTTGTAAGCCATTGTGGCAAAGAATTCAGTTTTTAAGTTAGTTTTTAAGTCGTTTTTAGTGTAGCTTTTTAATAGTTTAATTGTCTTTAAAGCTATTTTCTTTTATGTAATTCTAATTCTCAGTTTTAATGAAAAGTTAAGTTATTTTTACTCAATAAGCTCTCAATAAGCTCTTTTGAGCTTATTCTTGTTAATAAGCTTAAAATCAGCTGGAAACTTGTTAAAAGTTATTAACTTACTCACTTAAATTCATTTACATCAAAACAATGTCATTTGAGCACATGAAATTCACTTTGGAAGCCATTTGGAGTAATAAGCTCCCAAGAGCTTATTGAGCTTTTAAACTCAGGTTTAGAGGCTAAGGAGCCATTAGGACAGGGTTTTTAGGCCACTCACTCAGAAAGAGTGGCCTTGGTTCTGAGACAACAAAATCCAAGGTTTCAACTCTTAATTTCCAATTAGCTTAATTTTTTAGCTTTAGACACTAGCTTATTTGCTTTCAATATTTGTAAACACATTAGTTTAGAATTGTTATTTGGCTGTTTTTAGTTTTTATTGCATAATTTTGTGTTACATTAGCTTATCTCAATTCTGTCATATTTAGTGTAATAAGCTAGCTGAGAAACTAGCTTATTTTTCTTAATAAGCTAGGACTTTTAGTGTTTAAATAGTTTTAGTAGGTCAATATAAGTAAGAGTGGATAAAAGGTTTTCAAAGCTTTAGCTTAAAAATAGATTTTAAACTCACTTTAGTTTGGCAGTTTTAAGTAAAAGGGGTGTTTGGGATAACCTTAAAACGGGTCAAAAAGGGGGTTTGCATGGGTTAAGGTATTTGGGTTAACTTTAGCTTAAGTTTTTAAGCAATTTTAAGCTATTTTTAGAAAGTTTTTAGTTTTAAAATAGTTTTCTAAAGTTTTTAAAACTGTGTTCAAAACTGTGAGATTTTTAAGGTACCACAAGTGCTTATTTGGTTAAGCACTTGTAGGTTTGAGTTTAAGCACAAAAAGAGTGTGTTTTTAGTGTCCAAAAAAGGCTGTCAAGAGCCCTTTGTTCCTTTGACTTTATAAGTCAAAGATCACCAAGTATCTTTTGTCACAGTTTGTAAAAATCCAAACACCTTTTTCACTATCAAAAATAAGCAAGTAAAATTGATTTTTAAAAGCTGAAAATTGGTGCACAAGCCCCTTGGCTATAACACTCCATCTGTTTAAGCTTATTTTATTGTTTAGAGCTTATTTGACAGCTTTTAGCAAGCTGTCAAATAAGCTACTAAAGCTAAGCTTAAATCTCCCCTGGTGCAAAGGGGAGATTTTAAGCCCTTTGTTCTTTGTCTTGTTGAGTTCTAAAGCCCAAGTTTTTGGCTTATTTTAAGAGCTTATAAGCTCTTGTATAAGCCCTCAAAGTTTCAGCCCTTGAAGAGCTTATTTGATGGCTTATTTTTAAGCCCAAACATGCCTCTTGGCTGTTTTAGCATTCCCTTAGGCTGAGGGATTGCTTATTTTTGACTTTGGCTTATTGAGCTTATTCCATAAGCTCAAATTGTGTCCTAGCAGCTTATTTAGATTAGATAGGTAGTTTAGTTTGCTTATTCCCCTTTTGTTAGCTTATTTGAATGCCTAAGTTAAGCAATTTTTGTCTTTAAGCTTTTCTGCCATAATAAGCTTCCACAGCTTATCTAGTTTAGCTTTTCCTTTCCTTTTTAGCTCATTTAGTTTAGTTTAGACCATTTAGCTTATTTTAGCTTTTGTCTTAGCTTAATTCGAATCTCAATTTTTAATAAGCCAAAAAAATAAGCTAGATCGTAGGGTTTGTTTCGTATTTTTCTTAAACTTCAGGGGCACCCGGTTATACTATAGTGTAAATTGTTAAAAGATTGCCCGCCTACCCTTTAGTTTAGTTAATTACATTTTCTACCCTAGAGTTTAAAAAAAAAAGGGGAAGACAAGGGATCCGGGTGAGCAAGACTCGAACCCGGGACCCCTAAATACATCCCCCTTTCTACACACACACTTAACCACTGCGCCCTTGGGTCTTTTTCGTCATAGACCCAAGGTGCTTAGTATTTAAGGGTGTTTTGGCCAAAAAGCCTTATAAGCTGTTCGAGCTTATTTCGGGCTTATTTCTCAAGCAACCTTGTGTTTTCTTATTTTTTGTAGGACAGTTATAAAGTGAAGTATTTTTTGTAAATTTTTTAGAATTTTTAGTGATCGTTTAATATTTTTTATAATTTAATTTAGTTAAAAGTTTATTTAATTCATAAAAAATACAAAAATTATCAAAAAAAATATTTTTCTTTTTTAGAAAATTTTCTTTTGTCATATAGTTTGTAGGAAAAATATAAAAATTTTCGTAGGGTCATTTTTACAACTTTTCATCTTTTAAAGAACGGGTCCGGGTGCGGGATTTTGTTTTGACTCGTTTTTGGGTCAAACGAACTCCGTTTTCGGTCTAGTCTTTTTCATTCTTCGTTATTTGATCCCTAGAGTAGTTTAGAAGTGAAAAATTTTCCGTAGGGTTATTTTTGAAGATTAATTATATCAGTGTTTCCATCATTCAATTTCTCATCAAACCAGGATAAATTTCAATTGCAGCCTCGTTGGGACATACGACCCGGGAATATCTCTTCCGGAATCTTTTTATTATTGATTTGATTCTTATATATTTTATCTCTAAGTAAGTCTTGACCTTTTCCCTTGGTTAAGGGCATTCGGTTAGAATTTGCATTTGAGTTATTTTATATATATACCGTCAACGAATCAATTTTTGGCGCCGCTGCCGGGGAGGCATTTGCTACGATTTCTATCCGACTTTGATCTGAACTTATCTTATTATTAATATATCATATTAAAAAACACAAAAATATTTTTCTTTTCTTTTTATTAGTACATATCATATAAAAAAAAAAAAAAAAAAAAAAAAAAAAAAAATCAAAAAAATAAAAAAAATTGTCCATAAAAATTTAAAATTCACTAATTGGTAAAAATACCAAAATATAATATTCTCTACTGAGGTATTATCACAATAAGTTCCGGTGAACTATTGAGTTCCCAATCGAACCAAAGATTTAAAACTTGCCTTCTGTGTCACTTACGATATACGGCTCACCTCATTCTGATTAACAAACTATAAAGTGGGTTTAAGGAGGGTTGTTCCTAGGAACTACGACCCAAAAGGAGAAATAAGCTTCGCGCTATTCCTACTCCTCCGCTCACCTGTGCGTTTTTCATTCTGAGAGCTACCGTGAAGTAAGATTGATTATTTGGCTTAAGTTGTCTATCTCTTGTCCGTTTAAAATAGATTGAAACATTGACTAATTCTTCAATTCCAGACCCCAACATACTCGGTGATTATTTTAAATCCAAAAATCCAAAAAAAATTAGAAAAAATTAGTTGTAACTTTTTTTATTTATTTTATTTCCTTTTTGTGAATGCGCACTCGATCTCAGTCTCGCTGAGACAGCGTCCTCCTCCACCAGAAGGACCGACTGTGTTATCGATCCTCTTAGTATAGAATACCCATTTCAGGAAGGATCCTTATCGGTAGAGCAATGGCAGAACTCTGAACTATGGCTCAATTGCTCCAGGCCACCACCGGTTGAGGGTTACGAGGACGTAAATCCTTTTCCTGAAATTGTGGGCAAAAACAATTTCGATGCTGATAGCATGGGTTAATCATCTTGTCCGAACAAACGTTCTATTTTTTCGGTCATGACAATAGAAGGACCCGCATGTCATTTCCGTTACATTCAAACAAGATCACCTCCACAATGAGAGTTCCCAATGTTCCAATTATACGATTAAGTTATGCTTTTTCCTATTTCTATCGAGGGATGAGCCTGCAGAGCCCGAATTTGGCTAGAAAAAGAACCACCTCGATCCATTCAAACATGGGACGAACTCTTGTAACACAAATTCATCTACCAGTTTTTCCTCCTTCTAGGCGACGTTCATATCTTCGCAATGAGATCTCCTAGATTTCAGCAAAAGAAAGGGTTCGTTGAATCGTCTTATGAAGCTTGGGATCTTTTCAATGATTCTACTTAAAAATTTGATGAGACGTTTTATGAGGCTTGGGATCGTTTCAATGATCTTTTAAGGGGATGCCCTCATCATGGGTTTTCAGAATTGCATCAACTCGATACATTCTATAATGCCCTTAACTCAAATGATCAAGATTCATTGAACTCAGCTGCCGGTGGTAACTTCTTAGACAAAATGCCTCGAGAATGTTTAAAAATCATCGAGAGCAAGTCTAAGGTACGTCAATCAAGAAACAAAGCTGTTGTAGCTAAAATGAGTACAAGCTCTTCCACCCAAGCAGTCTCATCTGATGTTGCTGAACTCAAAGACATGGTTCGGGCATTAATTCTCGATAGAAAGAACCAAACCCCAGCTTCCGCCCCCGTAAAAGCGGTTGAACAAAGTTGTGTAACTTGTGGGGGAGGTCATTCTTATCAAAACTGTCCAGCCACTAACAGCAACATGTACCATGACAATATCCAAGAGTATGTGTCCCAGGCCGCTGCGGCCAATTTCAACCAAGCTAATTCTGGTTATCGACCTCCGATGGTCTCAAATCAAATTCGACCTCCTGGTTTTCCTCCCATTCAGAATCCTCATGCAAATAGTCAAAACAATTTCAATCGAGGAAATAACTTCAATCAAAACAGAGGAAACAATTTCAACCAAGGTCAGATTTATCGACCTCCGGTTCATCAACCAGTAGTTAATCAACCAGTAGCTCATCAAGGACCTGCTCCTCAGACACACGGTGTGTCAAAAACAGATTTTGAAAGATATGTCACAGCCAATGATGCAGTGTTGAGAAACATGCAAAACCAAGGTCAAAACCTGCAATCCCAAATGGCAAATTTGACTGACATGCTTTCAAAATTTGTTACTGCTAATACAGCTTCTACTTCCGGTTCTGGAACTCTTCCTGGTAACACTGTTACCAACCCAAAGGAAGATTTAAAAGGTATCACTACCCGAAGTGGTGTTACCATCCAAGGACCGAAAGCCGTTAATCATGACACCGAGGTGACAAAGGACACGATGCCTCCTGCTAATAACGGAAGCACCGAAGACGTCCAACCTCCTGTTGTTCAAATTCAGACTCGTAATCCAAATCCTGAGCCCAATGTTGCTCCTGTTGTTACTCCAGTTCCTAAAGCATCAATTCCATTTCCATCAAGAAGAAATGATGAAAGGCGCAAGGAAAAAGCTAACGATCAAATCGAGAAATTTTATGAAATCTTTAGAGATTTAAGTTTCGAGATTAGCTTTACCGATGCCTTGATGCTCATGCCTAAATTTGCTTCGACTTTAAAAACCTTGATTGGAAACAAGGAAAAATTGAGCGAATTGGCAAGGACTCCTTTGAATGAGAACTGTTCAGCGGTCATCCTCAACAAGTTACCAAAGAAACTTGGAGACCCTGGCCGATTTCTGATTCCATGTGAATTTACGGGGATTACTACATGCAACGCATTGGCCGATCTTGGTGCGAGCATTAATCTCATGCCTTATTCTGTATGGAAAAGTCTATCTCTTTCTGAATTGACCCCGACCTGCATGACATTAGAACTAGCCGATCGTTCAATCACTGAACCAATCGGTATCGCTGAAGATGTCTTTATAAATGTGGGAAAATTTCAATTTCCAGCTGACTTCGTAGTTGTTGATTTTGAACCAGACCCCCGAGTCCCCTTAATTCTCGGGCGATGTTTCTTGAAAACAAGTCATGCTTTGATAGATGTTTATGAAGGCGAGATTACCCTTCGTGTTGGCAAAGAAGCCATCACATTCAACTTGGACCAAACTTCAAAATACACAGCTGATTACAACCATATGACGGTCAACAAAATCGACGTCATCGATATGGCTTGTGATGAGTATTCTCAAGAGGTCCTAGGATTTTCAAGTGTGGTCGCGAGTGGCAATCCCACTCCATATTTTGAGCCTATTGTTTCTGAGATAGCTTGTCTGTTCCATTACCCGTGTTTCCATGTTGTTGTTATTGTCCAGGATTGCCCGGATTGTGAAGACTCTCAGTTTTGTCATTCATCAAGAGTTTCACATCCTCAGCTTCATTTGGGAATCCGATATCCTAATCTTATCGACTAACGTTTTATCTTTTGGCATACCTCATAAATGGCCTTAGGATTAATGTAGTACCCTTCAAAACATCGAGGACGATGTTTAGTTCTAGTTTGGGGGGTATCTTCGATTTGATTGTTGCCTGCAGCATTGTTACCACGTAACCCCGTTTTTACCACCAAAATACCAAAAAAATGAAAAAATTGAAAAATTTTCAAAATAATAAATAGTGTGTTTGTCGCAGTTTTTGCTTTCTTTGGGTAGAATAATAAAAATTTTTGACTTTGATCGAAGCGTGTTGAGCCCTAGCTAGTTCCTTTAGGCCATGCTTTCACGAATTCTATAGCTTTGAATTTTAAAAATGTGAAGAACGAGAAATGATAGAGTTAAATATAAGTTTATGTGCCAAGCAAGATTCTTCTAAAAACTTATACAAGTAACTTAGGTGTTTATCTCTTCCCGAGAATTCTAATCCACCTAACATACCGTACACAATTAATTCAACCTAAGTCAAATCGATGTTTTTCAGACAAATGCTTCAACTTTGTTAACTTGAGTTTTCAAAAGCGAGATTTTGTAGTGATTAAAAAGATAAATGCCAAAAAAAGCATGAATGAAATGTGAATGCAAAAATGCATGAATATGGAAATTTTGCCAATGAAGCATGCAGTTGATATTATGGAGCAAGTAAAAGAATGTTCGTGATATCCCATCTCCGCTAGCAACGAGGTGGGGGTTCAAACTAAACCTTTGCTTCTAGGATTGGTGTGTCGTGTATATCTCACTTAGAAGAAAGGTCTAGGTGAGGTTCAAACTAAGACACCAATCCTTTAGCCAAAATTAGGAAAGAAGAGTGATGTTGATTTCCCACTACGCTAGCAACGGGTGTGTTTTCAAAACTAGAACACGGTTCCGTGGTTGTGATATCCTACTACTCCGTTAACACGAGGTAGGGGTTCAAACTAAGCAACCGCATTCTAGCTTTTAAGAACTTTGATTTATGATCAATGAAAATGTTGCAAAAAGTATATAAAGTTTTAAATCTCGAAATCAAGATTTTGAAGTCCTTAATAAGTTGTTGCTTTGATCATGATCATTTTAATTATGACTATGAAAATAAGTTGACCTACTGCGTTAAATTAAAATGAGTACACACATTCAAACGAATCCATGTAGGGAGTTGAAAATATCACAAGTCATAATTATGAGGCTTAACATACAGACTTTATATCGACAATGATCTTGTTTTAATTGCTTAGCTGGAACTTGTGAAAAATCAGGACGATGAATTTAACCGTAAGGACATCCGTAGATCACTCTACGGCGCTCTCTTCTCTACTGATCCCAGTATTAATAAATAAAGAAAGCTAACATTGTTAAAAAATTGAGAAAATCCAAAAATTATTAGTTTTGTAGATAGTGTAAATTTAGAAAATGGTGAAAACGTGGCTTACTTGTTTACTTCATAACAATGTGTGAGGACCACAATACCCTTAGTTAGGGGGAAATGATAAGTGCTTAATTACACATATCTTTTACCTCTAAAAACGAGCTTAAATGACCAAAAACAGACAAAAACTGCCAAATATATGTTTGTTTTGCATTTGTATTGTGCAGGAAGTGGATATCAACAAAAAGACAGAAAACCAAGCCAAAATGACAAAACTGAGCATGGAATGGAAAAGACTGTGCAAAATCAAGGCCAAAGTCCAAAAATGCCAAAGTACAGAGTCAAGTACTGAAGAATCACAGTCAAACCGGAGCCGAACTGAAATACTATTGAATGCAATCTTTAACCCCACTGATGGGCCGGGAAAGCCCAATAGATTATTTATAGAAGACTGTAAAGACAAATGGCCCCTCAATCATTTACAACAAGCCCATTGTGTGCAATTGACAAAAGACCCTGTGAAGAGACTTTGAAGAGCCCGATCCTAGCCATTGAACAGCCCATCATCAGCCATTGTACACCACAAAAACACACTTCATAGACCTTATTGGGCTTGACAAAAGCCCAATAACCACCCTAAACCCTTATTGGGCCCAAACCCAAACCCTGGGCCCATACACGCCACTGCAAGCCCAAAGCAAACAAAACCATCAATCCTTTCTATAAAACATAAGGACCAAAAATGTCAATTTTAATCTTGTTTTATTAAAGAAAAATGAAAAAATAAAGTAAAGGGTTAAAACTGCCAAATGGCATTTCTTTTGTTAGTTATAAACAGCAAGGACCATTTTTGTAATTAACCAAAACCATCTTTGTTTTCTTTTGTTATAAAACGGAGGGACCATTATTGTCACTTTCTAACTTGTTTTATAACTAAATTAGAGGCTAAATAAAGTGAAAAGAGAAAGAAACATGAGGGGCTATTTGTGCATCTTTTTCATTCCTTTCTTTTAAAACGAACCAGCAACCCTGTACCCCAACCCACTTGGCGCCAAAACCTCAAACCACCCCTTCCCCACTGTTTTCTTGCAATACCACCTCTATTGTACACTCACAGCTCACCCATACCCACTTCCCACCTACCCTGCCCCTAGTAACCCCTCCCACTTGGATTTTTTTCACACAACCCAAAGTCAACATCCATGGCTGAGATCAATAGAAGGCATATGGAGGGCTAGGATTTGCTCAGGATTGCATTGCACTTCACAAGAAACACAACCCAAGTCAAAAGAAAGGCTGAGAGCCTCTATAAAAGAAAAGAGCCAAGACCAAGCCAAAAAAGCACCACTTTACTATGTTTTTTTTAGTTTAAATGTTTTAATTAAGTGTTTTCTTTGAAAGCAGTATTGTAACTCAGTTCATTTAAAAAGTTTATGTTGTAATTTTTTTTCTATCCTCTAATAAAAAAAGGTTTAAAACTTCAGCAATTTTTAGCTTAATACAGTTGCTTATTGCTCTACATATCAAGATTATTCCTGCTAATCATGTTTGTTTAGACCTTACTTTATCATGTTTTGAGCTCTCAATTGATCAGTTCTTATCTTAAATCTCCTCATAGCTAATAAAACTGTCATTAGGTGAACATAAGCCAACTGAGAAAGAAGCCTATTTTTACTTATAGGCTATAAGTTTTAAGCTTATACATCTCTATAGGTCATATTAACTAGGTGTAGAAAAAAGATTTAGGAGTTTTAGCTTTAAATAGCTTTTAAGTGCAACAAAGTTTGACATTTTATTAAGGGAGGTTTGGATTAGCTGTATTGACTCTTAAAAGATCAACTGTACACTCTATCAAACTTTCATTAAAGTTGATTAGGCTTTAATAACAAGTTTAGAACAACTTTTAAAATTAGTGAGTAAGATTCAAAATTTATAGCTTAAAAGCTTTGCAGCACCAGGGGCAGTTTTTTTAGGTGAATGTTAGTTTCCATTTTTAAAGATTTAAAGCTAATAAATTTCTAGTAATAGCAAAGATAAGGAGGTAAGTGTACTAGTAAGTTGGTTTAGAGGTTTAGAACCACAAAATTAGGCTGCAACTTTTTTGTTAAATCCAAATGCATACAGCAGCATACTGCAATCAGCATATGTTTATGGCATCTTAAAACTTTTATTTTTCATTGCCTTGTTAAAAACCTTGGAAATCCTTTTACCATAGATAGATTATAGGAAATTAGAACAGCTTTATTCACACTACAAAAGTACAGCTTAAAATGTTAGAAATAAGCTTGTTAGCTATTCTTAAAAAGCTCAAAAACAGTTTCATCAAAACTTAGCATTTTTTTCCATCTTAATTTTTCTTTCTAATCTTGTAAACTCTAGGTTAAATTTTAGTGAAATCCCTTTTCAGCACACTTTAGCTAAATAAGCAACTTTTATGTTTAGCTTTCAAATCAAGTACTAAGCTCTTTAATAAGCAAAAATCTAAAAAACACTCTAAACCTAGTTTCTTTCTGTGACCAGAAACTTACAGCTTATTTTTCTAGCTTATTCTTTGGTCTAAACTTCCAAGTTGTTCTTTCATAAAGTTGTTAGGAATAAGCTAGTCTACAACTTGTAGTTTATATAAGATTGTGCTCATCCTCAAATTTCAATAAGCTAATAAGCAGATAGCGTAGGGTCTGTGTTTCTTTAACACAAACTTCAAGGTTACCTGTTTTAACTATAGTGTAAAATTTCATAAGTTTGCCCGCCTACCCTATAGTTTACTTTCTTTCCATTTCAACTATCCCTGTCTTTTCCTAGAAAAATAATAAAGTTAATATTTTAGTTTTAGTTTTACTAACTAGGTTTTAAGTTTAATTAAGCAAATTAGGGTTCAATGAGTTATAGACATTTAGGGCTTTGTATCCATAATTTTCTTCACTTTGTAGTTTTATAAAAACTATTTTTCTATATTTTTCCAGTTAATTGTATTTTCTAGGAATGAAGTAGATTTTAGATATTTTCCTTTTTCTTATAAAAATCATAAAAAATAGAAAAATAGTTTGAAAAACAAAATTCTTTTGCATTAATTATTCATTTTAAATCTAAACTTTTGATAATAAAGAAAAATTTTAGTGTTAATTTTTAGAAAAGTATTATTTTTGTTACATTAATTTAATCTATAAAAAATACATAAAAAATCCAAAATTAATAAAAAAAATATTTTTTTCTTTTTATAAAATTTTCTTTTGTCATTGATTAGTGTCTAGGCAAAAATATAAAATTAGTATAGCTAATGTTTCTTAAATTTACAGTCTCACTATAGACCCTTTTAATTACCGGGTGCGATTTACCGTTTCTTTTCGTTCAGCATTCAAACGACCTCCGTTTATTTCTAGTTTTCTTAATTTTTCAAGTTAATTCATTAAATTTTAAATACGAATTTTAATTTAATTTAGCATTTATTTTCTTAAATTTTTAATATCTAGGTTTCCCGATACCTGATTTTGTTCCCCGTATTTAATCTAGATTTAATTTTAGGATTATCCCCTATACACTAATATTGTTTCCCGTAGTTTTTAAGATCCCCTATTTTTCTATTGATTCCCGTAAGATTAAATTAGACTTTTATTTCATTAATTTAGTTGTACTTATATCAGTGTTCATATCATATATTCCTCCATCAGTCATTATCTCTGATCAAACCAGGATAACTTACAATGCAAGCCAATTCGTTGGGACATACGAACCCGGGAATATCTTTCCGGAATCTTTTTTGGGGGGGGGGGGGGGGGGGGGGGGGTGGGGGGGGGGGGGGGGTTATGATTCTTATCTTGTGTATTTCATCCTTTTGTGGAATCTGACCTTTTGCCTTGGTCAAGGGCATTCGGTTAGGATCTGTATTAGGGTTGCTATACAAGTGTGTACTATATCACGAATCACCAATCAAGATAAAAACAAACCAAACATTAAACCTTCTTATTAACATGCTGATCTAAATGTATCAGTCCATAGTCATTGTAAAAATACACACAGTTTGATATATGAACGATTAAAATAAAGAAACCTCAATCGAACGCGTATTCGGTTGTGTGAAGATTACAAGAGTTTTACTATGATCTTGAGGATCATTTATGACCCTTCTTGCCTTCTATACGTTTGAGAATCGATCTGTGGTTTTAGGGTTTTTTCTTGCACACCTAAAACTGAGTTTAGGGATTGGTATTTACAGAGTCTAGAAATGGGGTCGATACGCCATATTGAATGCAGTCAATACGGCGTATAAGGAAATTCTTTAATGGTTATTAAATTTCTTTAACCATAGGTATTAAATGCTGATTTCCTTGATTCGGCCAAGGTTTAGGATTGATTGTATGTTTGACCACTTATTGAATGCCAGAATTAATTGTAGGATTATTGTTTGTTGACTGCATTAAATGCAGTATCTCTAACTGTTGACTGCATTTATCTGTGAAGTGTCGGCAAGGATACGCCGTATCTTTATGATGGATACGGCGTATTGAGGTAAAACCTGTTGGGTTTTCTTCGTTGACTAAAGTATTATATACGTCGTATTGCTGATGCGGATACGGTGTATTCTTCAAAGTCAAGGAATGGTCTTTTAGTTCATCAAGTCTTGGATACGACGTATGCTTCTAGAATGATAACGGCCGTAGTATGATGTCAGAATCAGTAGACTTTTTTGAACTCTTCGTTTATGATCCAAAATGCGTGCCTTTTATATAAACTTCACAATATGCTCCATAAATACTGCATATAACAAATATAAGCAATTAAGTACCAATTCTTTGCAATAATTATATAAAATGGGTACTTTATTTGTATAATTGATGCTATAAAATAGACGTTATTTGGTGTCATCACCTTCTTATATTTCCAAATATCTTTTTAGTGTGAGAGGGTGCAATATAAATTCTCTTATTATTTGGCAGCCCATCAAGTTGTTGATCCAAAAACACTTGTACAAACCCTCGGATACAACAAAAAATTTGCAGAAATTGTTTATAATTTGCTTATTTTAATTTGTAGAAGTAGATAATCAAATCAATCTTTGTTTCCAATTCAAATCATTGTCCGAATATCAAACGTGGTTTCAATTTCACAAATCATTGGGGAATAACGACCTAGGAATCATACTTCCCGGTTAATATACGTATTATATTATATATATATTTGAAAGATTTCCTTTTAAACCTTTGTCCTCAAGGGTAATTTGGTAATTTTCTATCATATTATATATTTTATTATTACGTGTGTTGATTTTTACGAATCAATTTTTGGCGCCGTTGCCGGGGATTTGTGATTAAGATTCTCTCGTTTGAAGTTTGTTGATCGTGATTTGAAAGACCCTTTCGTTTTTGAAAGTTTTGTTTTTGTTAAAAAAAAATCAAAAATAAAAAAATTATAAAATATAAAAAGTAAAAAATATTTTTCTTTTCTTTTAGTATAATTATCATATAAATTTTTTTTTTAAATATAAAAATTGTCCAAAATAAAAAAAAATAAATAAACAAAGTTGGTAAAAGAACACCAACAAATAATATTTTCAATTGAGGTATTATCCATAATAAGTTCCCAATTCGAATCAAAGATTTAAAAACTTGCAATTTGTGTCATTTACGAAATACGGCTCACCTTAAAATAAAATTTTTTAAGAGTTTTACCAGTGAAGTAAATTTGATTATTTGGTTCAAGTTGTTTATCTCGTTATCCGTTAAAATAGTTTGTTAAAAAAATAAAAAAAAATAAAAAACAATAATTTTAGTTTAAATTTTCTTTTTCTATTTTTGTGCATGCGCGCTCGTTCTTAAACCCGCAGCTGTAATCATCAGCAACAAGCCCCACCGGCTGTTGTAGAACCATTTAATTTAGAAGAACCATTTGATAATCCTCCCCAAGTTCTGATGGCCGATAACCGGACTATGGCGGAATTGCGCTCCAGCACCAAACCGAGGGAGTACGAGCATGCAATCGTAATTTCCGAAATCAATGCAATTTGAGTAAAGCATGATTTGAATCAATCTTGTTCAAAACAAGCAGTTTTTCGGACATGATAAAGAGGATCCACATGTTCACATCCGTTATTTCAACAAAATCACCTCAACGATGAGATTCCCTGACATCCCGAGCACATCAATTAAGCTTATGCTTTTTCCATTTTCTCTCGAAGGTTTAGCCCGGATTTGGCTAGAAAAAGAACCTCCTCGATCAATTTTGACATGGGATGATCTTGTTTCAAAATATCATTAATCAATTCTTTCCTCCCTCAAAAAAACGACAAATCTTCGAAACGAAATCACGAGATTTCAACAAAGATTTGACGAATCATTTTACGAGGCTTGAGATCGATTTAATGACCTTCTTCGAGAATGCCCACATCACGGATTTTCAGAACTACATCAACTAGATACGTTTTACAATGCTTTGAATGCTAATGATCAAGATTCGTTGAATTCTGCTGCGGGTGAAATTTTTTTAGATAAGATGCCTCGTGAATGCTTGAAAATTATCAAGAGTAAATCCAAGGTTCGTAATTCATAAAACAAGGCAGTCGTTGCTAAAGTGAGTTTGAATTCATCTACCCCCGAAATTTCACCCGATTTAGACTGCTCTTGACAACCGAAGTTTTTCTGACCTTAGAATAATGATGAAGACTATCTTATCACAAGCAGAAGCCCAACCCCGTGCCAGTAAAAGTGGTCGAGCACGATGCGTAACTTGTAGAGGTGCTCATTCTCATAGAAATTGTCCAGCCACCGATGGCAACATTTATCGAGACAACATTCAAGAGTACGTTTCACAAGCTGCTGCAGCTAATTTTAATCAAGGAAATACCAATTCTAGACCTCCGATGGTTGCAAATCAAATCCGACCTCCTGGTTTTCCTCCGATTCAAAACAATCAAAACACCATTTCAATCAGAATCAAGGGAATAATTTCAACCAAAATCAAGGAACCAATTTCAATCAAAACCGTAGAAATAACTTCTACCAAGGACAAGTTTACCAACCTCCGACTAGTCAACCACCGGTTTACCAAACTCAACCTTATCAAGCTTCCGCTCCGCAAATGCAAGGTGTTTCAAAGACCAATTTTGAGAATTATGTCAAGGCTAATGATGCAATATTAAAATTATCAAAAGCAAGGCCCAAGGTTAAACATAACCGAAATGACAAATTTAACGGAAATGCTTTCTAAGTTCGTAAATTCCAATACCGCTTCAACTTTGAGTTCAGGTTCTCTTCTAAGTAACACCGTTACTAACCCAAAGGAAGACTTGAAGGGTATTACTACCCGAAGCGGGGTTGCTTATCAAGGACCTAATGATTCCTACTTCTTCTCCTAAAGTAGTGGAACGTAGAACCAAGGTGACAATGGACACGATTTTTCATACTAATACAACAAATTAACTGAAGACTCCAACCACCTGGTTGTCCCAGTTAAAACCAAAAATCCAGTTTCTGAGCCAGTTTTTGATGCGCCCTTAGTGCCCGAAGCTAACGCCGAAACCGTCAATTCCTAATCTTACAAGCGAAATGATGAGACCACCGAGAAAATGCTAACGAAACAAAAAGAGAAATTCTAGTGAAATCTTTAAAGATATGAGTTTTTTCCGAAATTAGTTTCATGGATGCTTTGACTCTAAGCCCACAATTTGCTTCAAACTCTTAAAGCCTTAAAATCGAAATAAAGAAAGCTTAGGAGAAGGCTAGAACCCTCTTGGAACGAACATTGCTCGGACGGTCAGAACTTAACAATTTACCCGCAAAACTTTGGGGGTGACCCGGCAGATTTCCTTAATCAGTGTAAATTTACCCGGAATTGGATGAGTGCTTTAGAGCTTGCCGATCTTGGCGCAAGCATAAATCTCCATGCCATTTTCCGTGTGGAAAAGCTAACCTTCCAAACCTGACACTGACGGCATGAACACTAGAACTAGCGGACCGTTCGCTCTCCTGACCGACTTGTATTAATCTAAAGATGTCAACGGTAAAAGTTGGTAGTATTTCCAGTTTCCAGCCGACTTCGTGGAAGTAGAATTTGAACCAGACCCTCGAGTACCTCTAATTCACAAGGAGGTGTTTGCTTAAGACCAGTCAGCTTTGAATAGACCGTGTACGAAAGGTTGAATTAAACCCTTCGAGTATAGACAATGAGCCATGACTTACAATCTTGATCGAAACTATCGAGATACTCCGGTTAATTATAAATGATAAAAGACACGAACCGAACGACTTTGTTTTGAATTAGCATGTAGGAGTATTTCACAGGAAGTTCTAGGATTTTAGACGTGATGGGCGAGAGGAAAATACCACTCCCGGATATGAACCCGATATTTCAAATTCTTCTCCGACTCTCAGGAATCCTTTTTTCCGGGGATAGTGATTTTCACTCTAGAAGAAAGCTGGTGCTTTTCTTTGCTCTACGACGATCCCAACTTCACCGGAAGTTGATGAAATCCCTAATTATGACCCAGAGGGGGACATTCTTATTATCGAAAACTCCTTAATAGTGATTCTTCACCACCTCCGAACCAAGGAAATTATTTGCATGGAGAATCAAAGGAAACTTAAACAGTGTGAAGCTCAAAACCTGCAATCATCAATTGATGACCTCCCGAGTCGAACATAAGGACTTACTGGCCACATACTCGAATATGCATTTTTGGAAGACAACAACAAGTTGCCAGTCATAATTTCCAAAAATTTGAGTGTCGATGAAAAGACCGCTCTCATAAAGGTTCTAAAGTCCCGAAAGCGAGCAATCGCTTGGAAACTCTCTGACATAAAGGGTATTAACCCAGAATTTTGTTCTCATAAAATTCTAATGGATAAAGAGGACTTTGAACAGCGGTCCAACATCAAAGAAGGGGTTAATCAAAGATCCATGATTCAATTAAGAAAGAAGGTTGAAAAAATCCTTCTTGAAGCTGGATTAATCTACCCAATCACGGATATACCTTGGTGAGCCCAAAGCACTGTGTGGCCAAAGAAAGGAGGATGACCGTAGTGACCATGATTGAAAAATGAATTAGTACCAACTAGACTTGTAACGGGATGGAGAGTTTGTATTGATTATCGTAAGTTGAATGAAGCTACCCGAAAAGACCACTTCCCTTTTGCCGTTTATGGATCAAATGCTTGAGAGACTCGCAGGAAATGAATATATTGTTCCTCGACGATGGGTTTCTTCTCGGTTGACTTTCAAATACCAATCGATCTGAAAGATCAGGAAAAGACCACATTCCACTGCCATAACGGAACTTTTGCTTACCGCACATTGCATGCCTTTTGAGCCTTATCAATGCACCAAGCACGTTCCAGGTGTACGAAGGCTAACTTCCTGAGTATTATTGAAAAGACAATGGAAGTTTTATGGATGACTTTAGTTTCAGAAATTCTTTCTCACGTGCCTTTCCAATTTAGAAAAGATGCTTAAACGGTGTGAAGACACTAATTTGGCTCTAAATTGGAAAAAAGCCATTTTATGGTGAAAGAAGGCATCGTACTTGGACACAAAATTTCAAAGAAAGGAATAGAAGTCGACAAAGCCAAAATAGACGTCATTGCTAAGTTACGCTCAACCCAACTACTGTCAAGGGTATTAGGAGTTTTCTCAGACATGCAAGTTTTTACCATAGATTCATCAAGGACTTTTCAAAAATTTCTCGACCCATGACTCATCTCCTTGAGAAAAACACTCCTTTATCATTTTCTCTGAGATATGCATGTCAGCTTTATCAGACCTAAAAGAAGGAAGTTAACCAAAGCTTCTAATCTGATCGCCCCAACTGGACCAGCCCTTTGACTTATGTGGCTATGCAAGAGCGACTATGCCCATAGGTGCGGTTCTGGGGCAACAAATTGAGAAACACTTTAGGCCTATACATTATGCAAGCAAAACAATGACCGAGGCGGAATCGAACTACACCACAACGGAAAAGGAAATGTTTTAGCTGTGGTGTACGCTTTCGAAAAATTCCGGTCATACCTCATCATGAATAAAAGCATAGTGTATACGGACCATTCCGCCCTGAAGTACCTATTTGCTAAAAAAGATGCCAAGGCAAGATTGCTACGTTGGGTTCTCCTTCTTCAGGAATTCAATTTTAACGTAATTGATACGAAGGGAGCCGAGAACTACGTGGCCGATCATCTTTCCCGATTAGAAAACCCGTATGAAAATGTTCTCGATTCAAAGGAAATAAACGAAAATTTTCCTCTCGAGACACTTAATATGGTGACTTCTCGTGGTAACCAAAGTAACCCCAATGTATGCCGATTATTGCAAATTACCACGCGGGAATTTCATGACAAAGGAATGTCAACATTAAAGCAAAAAAACAAATTATTCAAAGATGCAAACACTATTTTTAGGACTTACCCCTTTTCATTCAAATCTGTGCGGTATCCAGTGATCCATTTATGTGATGTTCGGTCAAAAAGCAATCGACAACCTCACACTTGCCATAGTGGACCCACCGGGGGACATTACGGTGCCAACTACACCGCCAAAAAGGTTTTTGACTCAGGATTTTATTGGCCCACAATCTACAAAGATGCCCATGAGTTAGTCAAAAACTATGACTCATGCCAGCGTCAGGGAAAAATTTCACAACGTGATGAGATGCCACAAAATTCCATCCAAGTGTGTGAAATCTTTGATGTCTGGGGCATAGACTTCATGGGACCATTTCCGTCATCTAGAGGAAATAAGTACATACTCGTAGCCGTTGATTACCTATCCAAATGGGTTGAAGCCAAGGCGCTCCCCACTAACGATGCTAGAGTTGTAGTTAAGTTTTTGAAATCTCTTTTTGCCCGATTCGGTACACCGAGAGCTATTATAAGCGATCGAGGACCACCATTATCTGTAAAGACAAATTGCAAAAAGAAATGTCAATGGTGTCAAACATCGTCTTGCTACCAGTTGTTACCACCCAAACGAGTGTTCAAGTCTATTGTCGAATCATGGATTAAAACACGAATTTTAGAAAGGACAGTTGGAGAAAAACCGTGCCTCGTGGTTCGATAGGCTTGATGACGCTCTATGGGCATTCCGTACTGCTTATAAGACACCAATTGGTTGCACCCCTTACAAGCTCGTGTATGGAAAGCCGTGTCATCTACCTATCAAATTAGAGCATAGAGCATATTGGGCATTAAAACATGCTAATTTCAATCTTAAAACCGCAGGCGATCACCGGAAGCTGCAACTTAATGAACTTAATGAGATTCGTGATCAAGCATACGAGAATTATTTGATTTATAAGGAGAGGACAAAGAAACTTCATGACTCAAAGATCAAAAACCGCATTTTCAATGTTGGTGATCAAGTCTTGCTTTTCAACTCTCGTCTAAAGATATTCTTGGGAAAGCTTAAAACCCGATGGTCCGGCCCTTTCACTATTACCAAAGTTTTTTAAATATGGCACTGCAAAATTATCTCATACTGACGAATCAAACTTCAAAGTGAATTGCCACCGACTTAAGCACTACTTCGGAGGGGACACACCAACCATGGTTGTCCCGGATCTCCAGACTTTCCCTAAGGACGAATGAATTCAGGGATCGAGTCAAGCTATGTGACTCGGTTACCAAAAACAAAGCGCTTCGAGAAGGACAACCCCAAGCTATACAATTTCTATTTCATTGTGAGAGAGGAGGCTGTACACTTCCGATCTTTGTATTTGTTTGTTTGTACTTGTGATTGTTTGCAGGATGAACCCAAATTTTCGGAAGACTCTCGTGTTTGGTGATTTGTCCCGGTCCACTCGAGCTTCCTAGCCTTTGCATGCCATTAGTTTGGGGAAATCTGATATCCTAAAGATTATTATCGTCTAACATTTATCTTTTAGCACACTTATAAACGGCTTTAAGATTTTTGTGATACTTTCTTCAGGCTTGAGTTATGCATTCGACCTTTTTGAGTTCTAGTATGGGGTTTTTAAGTCTTAGGCTAGGAAACATTGAGGACAATGTTTGATTTTAGTATGGGGTAGTATATCTTCGATATGATCTTGCCTACTTTTTCTCGTTGTTCTCACGTACCCCGTTTTCCCACCGAAAAAAAAAAAAACCCCAAAATCATCCAAAAAATATGAAAATTTTTAAAAATTTTTAAGTATTTTTGTCACAATTTTGACTTTCTTGCTGGGTAGAATAAGAGTAAATTTTGATCTGATCGAGCGTGTTGAGCTCTAGCTTGTTCCTTAACTTTTAGGCTAAGCGTTCGCGATTTTCGCGAAGAACAAAAATAATAGAGTTAAGTATGAGTAGGATGCTAAACAAGGATTAGTTGGAAATCTTAAGAGCTCATGTATGTAACTTGTTGCTTTTTCTCCCATAAGCTCTTAACCGATAATATACGGTGCTGTTTTGGAGATTAAACTTAAATCAACAATTTTTATATGTAATATTTTTAATCTATTTCAATCTTTATAACTTTGAATTTTCAAAAAGAAGTCTTTCTCTATATAAAGTAAAAAAAAAATGATAAAAAATAGAATAATAATAAAAGCTGTGGGGCTGATAAAAAATTTTACTACCTCTTTCGGCAGACCAACCGATGTGGTAGTCTTCTAAAGAAAGCCCATAGTAAGAATAAAAATCCGAGACTGATAAAAGTTTGTTGCATCTTGCCGGCTCACAACCGATGTTGCATCCTTCTAAAAGGTCGAGAGTTACAATTGCATAAATGTCTAAATAATTAAGTTTGAATTAATAAATTGATTTCTTTTTGTTAAGTTCAATATGCTTTTGAACTTTAACTATTCTATTTTAAAGCTATGTATATTCAGGAAACCTGAGAGTTTTTGAAACCTAAGGTCCGTAAGTCCCGATACTAGTCTCTGTGGGGTGTCAAAAGCCTGGTCATTTAGTCCGCAAAGTGTTGGGATTGTGCCGAGACGAAAGTCGCTATTATTCTTAGGTGGAACGTGAAGCATAGTATGTTGCAAAACGTTGATCCATGGTTGAAATTCATAATAGCACACTCACTTAAGATATAATAAATGTAGGGAGTGAAAAGTTCACAAGTTGCAAATATGAGTAGTGTTAACATTTTTACTAATATTTAGCTGTGATTTTGTTTTAAGCTTGGTTTGGATAAGTGAAAAGTCTAGGACGATAAATTTTATACCTATTTTGGGGCATACTCGGCAACGAGAATGCATCTTGTTCTATGAACCCTAACAGTTATGGAAATAACGAAAGTCGAAATAATCTCATTATAAAAAAATGAAAAAGTTTTAGAAAAATGGGAAAAGGGTGTTTTATAACTTGTGATTTACTATAACTTTCTCCGACAAACGTCAATGCTACTTGTATAAAGATTTAGATGGAAGTTATGAGTATTTGATTATAGAGCATATAATAATGTGTGAGGAGACACGGCCAATCGCTTAGTTTTGGGGAATTTTTATGTGTGAAAACACATATCTGTTTTATATCAAAAATGGCCTAAAAAGACAAAATTGTGCTTTAAATGCTTGAATATTGCTTGTTTTGTCTTTATGATTGTGTAGGTACGGATATTGCAAAAATCTCAAGAAAACGGTCAAAGCCGGACAAACACGGACACGGGAAAGGAAAAGAGAATACAAGAGCCGAGAGAATGCTATCAAAGGTCAACAAAAGTCAACACACAAAAAGACAAAACCCAAAATTCCTAAATCAGTCCCTCAAAGAAAACCAAATTGCAAAAATAGTCCCTAAACCCTAACGGTGTTAACTCTTTAATTTATAAAGAGTTAACACCTGTTAACCCTTATAAATACACCAAGCTTGAGCCCAAAACAAACAACCCCGTTTCCTGTTACCCTTGCCAAGCCCAAAACCATAACCCGAGGCCCATTTCTTTTATAAATAACCCGAAGTCAAACAAAATTACCCGGGTCAAAAAGAAGTCAAAACGCACCTCCCTTTTATAAAAGTAAAAACGCACGAAAATTTGTTACTACTATTCATCTTCTTCTTCGATTTACCCTGAGTTAAAACCAAAGGGCAAATCAAAATTGGCCACGTGGAGAGACAATTCAAGTGATAAAGACTGACATGGCATAAGGGGGGAGGGGAAAGAAAAGGGGGGGGGGGGGGGGTGGGGGGGGGGGGGGGGGGGGGGGGGGGGAGAGGGAAAAAAGGGGTAAAGCAGAGTTTCTACATCACCAAATGTATCTTATTGGTCAATCCCCACAAAGGGAATGCTACGTGGATTGTGAGAAAACACCACCAAGGGCTAGATTTTTGTACAAAAGTAAGCACAAGAGGGTCAAATCCCGGATTGCCACGCTGGCAATTCGTGTACCATTTTTTGATCCAACGTGGTAACAAGGGCATGCGCATATTAGCAAGAATTAAGGGATAAGATGACAAGGAGCGTGTAACAACCTCCAGGGCCTTGAAGCTTCCTCAGCAGCTATATATACAAGTAAGGACTCACTCACAAGATCTATCTAGGAGTAGTTTAAAAATTAGCTTATAGATTTTAGCTTATAATGTAATTTAGCTTAATTTTTACATGTAATCTTTTTCAATAAATTGTAATCTGATTATAGATACAATGAAATTTTAATTTACCTCAATAAAATTCTGTTTTTGCTCATTTATGTTTACCTATTTCTAAAAGCTTTATTAAACTGTTCTATAAGCTTTCAAACTACTCATAAGCTTGTAAACAAGCTTATCTCTAGCTCATCTAAGTCTTTGAGCTTGGATTTGAGCTCAATAAGTAATCTAATCTACTTAAACAATTAAAATCAATTTAACACCCATGCTGAATGGATTTAAGCCTTTTGGATGATAAGCTTAACTTGGAAGAGCTTATTGGACTTTTACTAGCTTGTCTTCTAGACAAGCTAGAGCTGTAGACAAGCTCTTTGAGCAATTTGAGCCTTGTTTAGAGCAAAGGCAGCTTGTAAGTTTCCTATTTCTATTACTGTCTTAATTTTCTAGCTTATAGTTGCTTATTTACTAGCTTATTTGTGCTTTATCTGTCTTATTATGCTTATTGCTGTAGTTTAATGCTCTAAATGTTTATTAGATAGTTTAAATCTTAGAGTTGCTTAATCTGTCATAAAATCTCTAAAAACTAAAAATAAGTAGAATAGATAGTAGCTTGAGCAAAAAGTGTGTTGAAGAGGGCTTCAGATTGCCCTAAGAATTCAACACATGGCTCTTTTCAGATTATACCATTAAGACGATTTCGTTTTCAGTAAGGTCATGTATGAAAGTTTAGAAGACGTTCGTGCAATTTGTACTTTCGCTAACCTACAAAACAAGCAAACAATTAAGCACACAATTGTACAGGTTACAATACGCCGTATCCCAAACCCAAGGATACGCCGTATGTAAACCTGTGAAAATAATTAAATTACTGGAAATTAAATACTGGAATTTAAATATGCATACACCGTATCCAGGTGGGTTCGACACGCCGTATAGCATGTCTGGGAAGACAGACTCAACAATAAATTAAAATTCAAACAATTAAATGCGACAAACAATTAAAATATGACCGGGTTGTCTCCCGTGAAGCACTTTTGTTGTAGCTGATCGTTAAGTTCGACTTGCCCTAATTTAATCCCATCCTTATAAAACAATTTGGGGTCTAAAGGGATGCCAAATGGCACATATAAATTCTTGACAAGATTTATTAGCATCCCATTGATAAGATGTTTACAAGTCATGATATTAGCATTTAATTCCTTGATAAAAAATTCAATTTTGAAAAATTTATTAGATTTATCATGACTTGTTTCCAAAAGCTTATTTGACCATTGAGCATCAATTTTTATTACATTAGGTAATGGTTCGATAGATAAATCCCTCAAAGAGTGTTCAATATCAATCTCATCGTTATCATTGTCCGTATCCGATTTTAGATTATCGAGATAAATTACGTTGAAAGGAAATAGATCATTAAAGTATAAAACGTTTTGTTCCTCTTTCTCACATTCGGACAATGATGTTTCATTTTTTAAATCAAATTCATCGATATGTTGAGGACATACAGTAGGTTCAGTTAAAAAATCAGATTTAGACGTTAGAGCATCATTGTAAACAATGGCTGGAAATTCTTTTTCAAAATCTTTAAAGAAGTCTAAATCATCAAAATAACTGACCGTAGGCTCAGGTGGTGGAAACGAAGGCATATTGACTTTATCATTATCATTTTTCGAATCTGTTTTTAAATCGTTGACAGAAATTATTTTATAGGAAAATGAATTTTCATCATAAATTACCGTGTAATCTTCATCGTCGGATTCGTCAAATGATATTCTAAAGTCAATTTCATCGTTAAGAGAAATTTGATGTCACATTATTATTGAAGACTATATCTGGGAATTCAGATTTGAAGTTGGTGAAGCAATCATCTTCATCTTCATAATATTTCACCTTACCGTATGTGGCAGTTTGCCAATTGAACGTTCGACCAGCCCTTTGAGCTTTTTCCTCTTGAAGTCTGATGTATTCCTCCATAGTGATGTTGGGGTCGTCCATTATACCTGTAATAAATTATCTAGGAAAGAAACTGTCAAATAGCTTAATACGTCGTATTCAGTAAACTGAATACGCTGTATTAATGATAGAGTCGAATACGCTGTATTGATTTGAAAAAATTTATACGCCATATCCAACAAGATGAATACGTCGTATTGAGTATTCGACTCGGAATGTTACAGCAGGCTGTAACAATGCACACAAACACACAATATGCAAAATATACAATGCAGGAAATTAAACACACAAACAAGCACACAAATATGCAACATAAACTAAACTAAAACACTAATAAATAAGAATTAAACAACTTCACTCCCTGGCAGCGGTGCCAAAAACCTGATGTGTCGTCGTGTGGTGTATAATTAGTGATTATCAAGTTTTACATTTATATTTAGCCGACAAACCTAAAGATAACACTTTAACGGGCAGTGTACCCGGTCAAGATGTAGCTTCGCGGTAAGTAGGGTGTCGAACACTAAGAGTGAGAGTTAACCTAATATTCTATCAGTATTTTAGTTCTATCTAGATTAGTCTAATTAATTGTTAAACCTATGCTATACATATTTACTAGTGGTAAATGGGGGGTTTTCAGCCTGAGAGACTGGCACAGGTTGGGTGGTGTCAAAGATTAATTCAAAACAAAATACAAACTAAAGCAATTAATCACAAGATAAAGAAGTTGTACAAGCCAAATAATAGAAAACTGTATTAACCATGTTAAATCCAATTACAAACTGGTTTGTTTATTTAGTGCAATGGCTACCTATTTCGAGGCGGCATATCATTCTTAAGACTTAGGCGGTTCTTCTTCCTAAGACCTAGATACGAACAATCCTGTCACGATTAATGCATCCGCATAAAGCATCCTATAGTCTAATTATAATTTATCATAGGGAATTAAAGTAGTGGTGATCCTGTTAATACCCTAGCCCATTGGGACTTTACCCACTTATTGCTTGATGTTGTCTTATACACCGGTAGTCCACCACCAAAATCAATACCAATCAATTAAGAACAATACTTGTTGAACAATTATCGGGTCACCAGCCGGTCCAACTAAGCTCATAATCAAAGGGTAAGGACAATGTGTCATTTGTGATCCTATTGGTATACAAGGCACAACATGAAGAGCTATCCCGGTATCTAGATTACTGGTTAAGTCTCACTAGACCCAGTTGAATGATAGGTCGCATATATAAGCACATAAACAAGTATGAAGCGATAAACATAATTAAACAACAACGATAAATTAAGTAAGTCGGATTAAAACAAACCAAACATTATAATCTTCATTAACATGACTAATACCTGAGGGTATTAGCCCACAATCTTTGTCATTTTTACAAACGTGATCAAACAATTATAAATCAAATGATTAAGAAAGTAAGAATTACACGATGTCTTCTATGGAATTATGGTTGGTGCTTGACCTTGGTTGCTTCTAATATATTGGAAAATTCGACTTCAGAGAGTATGGTATAGAGAATGTAATTTTTTCCCACTGAAACTCATTTTTGAGTCTCGTATTTATAGTGTCTGAAAATAACTTGGATACGCCGTATAGAGAGAGGTGAATACGGCGTATAGGGTTAATTTCCTTGGATTTCGCGATAAGATCAAATCAATCAAGATTAATTGCCATCAATCACATTAACTTCGTATCTTTGACTGATGACCAGCTGTGCATACGGCGTATAAGTGAAGAGTGATACGCCGGATCGGGAATTGATATTAACGTGTATTATTTGATGAGCAGGCGATTGATACGCCGTAATCTTCTTTATTGGATACTGTGCTTATAGTAGCAGAGTAACTGTTTTTCTTCAAATGTCTTCAGTTTTAGTTCTAGTAATTGGCGCCTATTAGCTTCGTCTTATCACAAGTTACTTTCCATAATTACTGCAATCCGCAAAAATGTAAAAAAAACAAACTTTAAAAGCAATTAAGGTACGCAATAATCTCTTGCCAATAAATATAATTAAAATGGGTAAAATATTAGGGATAAATATGGTAAAATGTGACGTTTATTTGATGAATCAATATCCCGCCACCTGAATCCTACTTGTCCCTCAAGTAAGACTTTAGAAAGGTTATGAAATGTATCCTAACCAGGTTAAGATTTTTCTGTTAAGCACTTTTTGATGTTCTAATCTAACCACCTGTACAAGACCAAGCACCTCACGAAATATAGGAATGAAAACACTCAGATCACTCAACTAATCTAGGGTGTAAACAGTTAAGTTGGTACGTCACAATTTTGCTCGGTTCATGATTAAATTTAGTATCATAGCTTGGACAAGGATACACATCTCCACCTCTATAGCTAAGATAACAAGTCAAAAGTTAAATATGGGTATTATATTAATAGGCTTGGGTTTTATCATTCTTTTTAGGATGAAGAATGATATAGATTATGGAGCTTCTGACTTTCACCAAAGGTCGTCGTCAAACAAGGCAGCTGAGACATGCATACATGGCCGTAACGACAGAATAGACATCCACGCTCGTACACATACTCATTTGAGTAGATCCTAAGGTTAGTTATCAGGAAAGGGAAGTAAAATGTTTGTTAAATAAACTAAACAAAAACAAAATAGATAAAGCCAACAAATAGGGTTAACGTGTTGCTAGTAACTTTTCCCGCACCGTTCCATGGACAAAGACTCGAACATATGAACAAATGTCTCGATCATAGAAATGACAAAGACAACCTAAGTTGGCGTTTCCATAACGGTCACTTCCTCTATACATCCCGAACATATACATACTATTACGATGAAGCGGTGATATCGGCACTTTTTACAATACTTTACATCGTTGATTTTTGCACGTATCAACGAATAATCGATCCTTTCAAATTCATCTCTTTCGGTAAAGCTTAATGAAATGACTATCTTTCATTTACTTACAATTATTGTTTAATAATACACATCATAAATACTCGGTTGGTTCCACGTCTCCACTATCATCGTTTGCCCCCTGTATTCATCTGTTTTAACTTTACTCCTTTCGGACACAAATATTACTCGAAGTAGCAAAGTACACGAGTTAAAAAACATTCCCATTGCATTGTGCAATTTCCTAACCTTTATAGATATAGAGAAATTTCACTTTGACGCAGGAACTACAAGACTTTACACGAAAGCAACTAGCAACATTAATTAAAATAGGCTTTAATCTACACGGTAGGCTAAGGTGTAAAGGTGAAACGAAACAATTTTTAATTGGTGTGGAAAAAGAAAGGAATGGCTCAGCAGGTTGTTCTAGGGGTATCTTTACTCTAAAAGTGAGAGTAAGCAAAAGGGTTACACAGGGGTTAACTAACCAGTGTAGTTAGTTAATTTTATGACATTTAGGCTTTTTGTTTTAATCCTAGAAATCTACCAGTCAAGCATGTTACTCCATCTAAATCCATAGTACTTATCATTGAGGTATCGAGTGATATACCAGGCCAAGTTCTAAAGTCCACTACATCACCGACACACTCATATTTTTGTGGAATTTTAAGTAAGCAATTGGAAACGGATAGGCTTAATTCTTACAAATTGGCATTAAGGGTTATAGTGCGCTAGGTAATGTAACTAGAGATTTTTCACAAAAAGTATGCTAATTTTTTTAATTTGATCCATTTTAAGCATTTTAAGCATATTTGTGAAAATAAGGACAAGTATGTTCTCATTCTCCATCCCCCACTTAAATTATACAAAGTCCTCATTGTATATATATAATATTTAAATAATATGGGAAAAAGAATTAGAACGAGAAAACTCCCCTAATAGTTTGCTCCGGATGGTTCTCCATTTTGAGTGTTTGAGCAAAAAGTGTGTTGAAGAGGGCATTAGATTCCCCATAAGAGTTCAACCGTGCTTTTTCAGATTATAACCATTAAGTCGATTTCGTTTTCCAGCAAGGTCCTCAGCATAAAGTTTAGAAGACGTTCGTAGCAATTTTTACTTCCCTAATCCTACAATACAGGCAAACAATTAAACACACAACCGTACAGGTTACAATACGCCATATCCCAAACCCAAGGATACGCCGTATGTAAACATGTGAAAACAATTAAATATTGGAATTTAAAAATACTGATAACGTCCAGACATACATACGCCGTATCCTAAGGGGTTCGATACACCGTATGTAATCAAGGAAGACAACACAACATTAATTAGAAATTCAAACAAATTATAAATGCGACAAGCAATTTAAAAAATGACCCGGGTTGTCTCTCGGGAAGCACTTTTATTTACAAAAAAGTCTTTAAGTTAGACTTGCCCCAATTTAATCTCATCCTTATAAAACAACTTAGGGTCTAACGGGATGCCAAATGGCACATACAAATTTTTAATTAGGAAAATGAATGACATCCATTGCTAAGATGATTACAAGTCATGATATTAACATTTAAATTCTTGATAAAAGTTTCAGTTTTGAAAAATTTATTAGATGATCATGGACTTAAACCAAAAGCTTATTTGACCCTTTGTATCAAATTTATTATATTAGGTAATGTAGACAGACAATCCCCCAAAGTTTGCTCAATATCAATTTTATCATTATTATTTCCCGTATCCGATTTTAGATCATCGGGATAAATCACGTTAAAAGGAAATAAATCATTAAAGGTATAAAACGTTTTGTTCCTTTTCATCACATTCGGACAATGATGTTTCATTATTAAATTCATCGATATGTTGAGGACTTACAATAAGTTCAGATTAAGAAATCGATTTAGACGTTAAGCACAATGTAAACAAAATGCCTGGAAATTCATTCTCAAAAATCTTTAAAGAATGAGAAGTCTAAATTGCTTAGAATAACGACCCCAAGGCTCGGAGATGAAGGCAATATTAGAATTTTATCATTATCATTTTCAGAATCCGTTTTCAAATTGTTGACATATAATTATTTAATAGGGAAAATGAATATTTTCGTCATAAACACTACCGTGTAACTTCATCGTCGGATGCGTCAAACGATATATCAAAAGTCAATTTCATTAGTCGTTAAAGTAGGACTAACCAAGGGTACCACACGAGATTGCAGCAACGGGATGTTTAATGTATTAATAAGTACATGGCTGTAAATATTGGTTCAAATTTGTAACAAGTAGGCGTCCTGCACTTCACATACTCCATCTGCGTACGTGCAGTTTGCCAAATTAAACGTCTACCCCTACTTAGAGCTTTCTCCTTTGAAGTCTAATGTATTACCTTCATAGTGATAATGGGGTTGTCCATTTTTAACTTAATAAAAAGCTAGGAAAGGAAAATGGTCAAATAGAGTCCTAATACGCTATAACACCACCCAAGATCTGGTAGCACAGAAATGTTAAGAATACCCGAGGGCGTTACTTCAAAATCAATAGCACGAAAGATATGAATAACGTCCACAAACGGTTGTGTTTAAAAAGATACATTGTATTAACAAAATACTTGATTCATTACATAATCATCAAGGTCTTTAAATTGTATCGACATATAAGTAAAGATTTCAGTTATATAAAAAAAGAATCCCAAAAATTATAAAATACGCCCAAAATCTTAGTAACTGACTCCTTTCCAAAAAGTGACCCCAATGTAACAGAGCACCTTCGTGCCATATGAACCTGAGAAAACATGCTTAAAAGTTCAACATAGATGGTGAATTCATAGTTTTATGTAAATCAATAGTATGATCGACAAGAATATTCCATTTGTATGATAAAGCAACAGATGCAAACATCATAAAAAGTAATTACGATTTCCTAAAGCTCATGATAACTAAAGCTCAACATGTATGAATGCAATATATTGCAATAAATGCCACGTGAATGATGTTCTAACCCCAACATGGCGCAAATCCGACAAGGTATACGTTTGTTGTCCCGGGCAACCCGGCACAGTGGAGCGTCTAACTCAACCAAAACGGGGATGTCAATCCCAAAATAGATCTAATTTATAACATTCGCAGCATCTACAATCTAGTAATTGACATTTTTAGTTGTTCATGAAAAAAGGGCTCAGTGGGTTATTGCTACTTAGTGCAACGTAATCATGAGTATAAAAATGTTACACTTGCTCCAATTTGTAAAAACAAAGCATGTCTCACTCCAAGTGAGTAAATCATTTAAAATAATTGTAAAACATGAGGATATAACTTACCTAGTAAATAGTCCTCTGACATGATAAATATCTCAAGCTAATGGCGAATGAATCACACAACTGTCAAATACCTAAGTAAAGCGCCAGTCTTAAACTACAGAGTTTATGGCTAACGCCTGACAAAAGCATAAACTACCATAAATTGCAAGTATTATATATACTGTTATCACTTGTGTGGTGGTGCACATGTTTAATGTATTTGTCGGTCTTGATGGCTCTTGGAAAGGTATACGATTACACACGTTCAAATATATGTATAAACGTTATTAACAAATCTTCATATTTATTAAGTCGTGGTTTAACTCGTATAATTTATCCCGTAATATATAAACTTGTCCGGTATGTTAATGGTTATTAAATCACCTGTTCATGAAATCTACCCATAGTTTTATATAATCACGAAAACAATCCAATTTTTTTGAAAATATAAATATACCTTTAAAAACCCCTAGGTTTTCACATAATTAACAACCTTTAGTCCTTTAGCTTTACAACAATTTACACTTTAAGTCCTTATATGTTTCAAACAGCCCCTTAAGTTTTAGAAATGTCAAGACAGCCCCTAGAATTTATAGAAAACAGTTTTGACAGATTTTAAACCCCAAATTTACAAGTTTTGGCACACTTTTAGCCCCTTAACTTGAAAAAGTCATATTTTGAGTCCAATTAAGTTCTAGCAAGTGGCATTTGGTTTTAATGGACTCCAATAAGCCATATAAGCTGGGTCAGCTTATAAATAAGCTCGAAGAGCTTAATATGGCTTATATTTGGGCCTAGATTAAGATTCGAAAAAGCTCCCATTAAGGGCTAATGAATTGGTCCATTTAAGAATTCCAAAAGCACATAAGACTCATTTGGCTTAATATAACTTAAGTGAGATTTTTGGCTGAAAAAATAAGCCCTGGGAGAGCTTAAAAGAGTTTGTTTGGGCACGATAGCCCATTAACCTTAACCCGAAAGTTTTAAAAGGTTCATTTTTTGGGTTCTTTCTCATATGATCCAACTAATTTCTTAACTTAATACTCACTCATAGGATCTGTTTATGCTATTATATTAAAAGAGGCTTTGTTCAATAAGCAATTAACCTTGGAATGGCTTATGTGGCCCATTACGAACCCGTTAGGAATTTAACTTTTGGGTTTTACGTCCTTTAAGTTCTATTAGCTTTTTAAGGTTATTATATGTCCTATAAGCTGTTTAAGCTTGCAAATAAGTTGTCTAAGCTTATTTGTGGCTTATGAGCTTCGTTTGTGTCCGTAGATTGGCCACCAAGCCATAAAGGTTCCGGTGAAGTTTCTAGGTATATCAAGGTCCATTATGGGTGTAATACAGCACATAGGCTCCTTAAAAAGCTCGATGAGCATATTAATAAGCTGAAGAATCCACGATAACGGCCAGTTGGGCTGTTTGGTTTAAACGAGCCCATTAGTGGCCCGATAAGGTTTCCCTTTGCATTTTAACTATCACGGAGTTAAATAAGGCATCCTAAACCCTCCATGAAGCTCAAGTGAGCTTAATAATAAGCCATGGTTCCTCACTAACGAACCGTTGGGCCCATTTACGTCCGTTAATGAACTGTTTGATCCAACAAGGCCCGTTAGTGGCACGTTAATGATATTAGGGCTCGTTAGGATCACTAGCACTAAAAAACTAGTTTTTTTACGATATTCAATCGTGTTATATCACATGCATTTGTTCTATAAGCTCGTATACTCCTTCCCAAGTTGTATCACTACATTTTTAGTTTTTGGGTATTTTGTACCACACAAGTCAAATGTATGTATATTTATGTACGTGTGTCACGCATGAAAACTTGTTAATCACATATTTAACGTGACCTATACGACTAGACATCAAGTAAAAATTATAATACGAAGTGTATAAGTTTGAACGTGACTTACAAAGGGTCCTAGTGATTGGTTCGAGTGTTTGCGAGTAGTATGGCAACCCAAATGTGTTTTACACAGTCGAATAACCAAACCTAGCTTCAAAGCTCATACAAATACCCAAACCTTTGGCTCCGTGGTGTCTTATTTTGACCTTAGCATGAAAAGCCCTAGTGTTATTTGTTGGTTCGAATGAGGTTATGAAAGTGTTTGTTTGTGTCTCATGACCCGAGATAAGAGAAAAGTAAATGGTTTTACACTTGTTTGGAGTGTTTGATAGTTTGTAATAAGTGTTTAAGGTAAATGTGAGTTGATTATAAATAGCATGAGAACTAGTTAGCTATCCAAGTCCCTAACCAAAAACTAAAACCGTGCCCTAGTAAGTGGTTTCATGGTTTTTAGTTAACTTCAAATGGTTTTGTTAATACTTCCTAGTACCATCCTTAATTACAAGATATAAGTACAAGATTTTACCAAGAACAGTGGAAATCTAGAGGTTTGTGTGTGTACAAACTATGTGCCGCGTGGTATCAATTAGAGATACAAAGGAGATCCAAGAAGTCTTGTTTATCCATTGGTGATTAAGGAAACGAGGAGACAGTAAGTACAAGGTTTAAATTACCTTAATAATGTACAATTGTGTACTTAGGAGATTTATTAAGAGATTTTTCCTAGTTGATTTAGTCCCCACATTCGGCCCTAGATGGATTATAACAAAAGTTTTATAGAAATTTGTGTTTTAGGATTAAAAGTGTGTGTTGGTTTGAGCTAGTAAGTAAAAAGGTATTTCTAGGTGTGTCTAAATGTTAATTTTATTTGCGAAACGTAAGCCTTTTACAGTAACCAATAAAAATAAAAATACGCAAATTTACTAATTATCTATCTAAAATTAATATAATTACTATTACTTGGTTGATGTAAACCTTAATTTATTTGGTGACCATTTACGTTGAATGATTATTTCTAGTCTACGCGATTTAGCTTAAAAGTTAATTTAAAAGTAAACGTGTATCGGACCAAAATAAATAGTGACGAATAATATGAGTCGTAAAATGACCTAAAATTGAGAAATGTTACAATCTGCACCCGTTAAAAGAGCTTTGTCCTCAAAGCTTAAGACCTTGTAGTGGATGACGAAACCCGGTTTATGAAAAGCTGTGGGCATCTCAGCTTGAACGAATCTTCACGTTCCTAGGTGAACTCTGGACCTCTCCTAGAGTTCCAGTGAACCTTAACCAATGGTATCCGGCTTCGCTTCAATCATTTGATCTCCCGTTCCATGATTTCAACGGGCTCTTCCACAAACTAGAGCTTATCGTCAACATGAATTCCTTCTAACGACATGACTAATGGTTCATCAGCGTAACATTTCTTCAGATTTGACACATGGAAAGTATGATGAACCTTGCTCAACTCTTGAGGAAGTTCCAGCCTGTAGGCAACTTTCCTAACTTTGGCGAACACCTTGAAAGGTCCGACATATCTCGGGTTCAGCTTGCCCCGCTTACCGAATCGTACAACCCCTTTCCATGGTGAGACCTTGAGCATAACCTTATCCCCAACTTCGAACTCCATAGGCTTCTGCTTCAAATCAGCGTAGCTCTTTTGTCGATCCGGAGCAGCTTGAATTCTCTACTTGATCAGGACGATCTTTTACGTTGTTTCTTGGATCAATTCCGCACCAGTCAATTGAGGTTCTCCAACTTCGGCCCAGCATACAGGTGATCGACATTTTTAGCTATAAAGTGCCTCATAGGGTGCGGCCTTTATGCTAGCATGATAACTGTTGTTATATGAAAATTCGGCTAATGGCAAATGTTTAACTCAGCCCTTGCCAAAATCGATCACGCAAGCACGTAGCATGTCCTTCTATCGCAAACCTTGTGGTATAACCAAGAAGCAAACCCTCAGACACCTTTTGAAGCTCTAACCTGAAACCTCAAAGCAACCTTGCGTCGACTTCAATCCAAGAAAGAAACCCTTGATCAAAAACCTTGCTTTCTTGAACCTTGATCTTCAAACCGAAAAACAAGAAACCTGTGTATGTTTTATGTCTAAAAACCTAACAAACCCAAACACACCAGCAACCTATACCCTTAAGCTTTCTTGAACCCGAGTTGATAATCCTCGACAAATCAAAAATTAAGGACCACCTTTTTGTCGTCAAAACCTGTATTGCCAAGAGAATACCTTTATGTCCTTCCAGAATAACGATAACCAAAGGGCCTCTAGAAACCTCTTTTTGACAAAGTACTTGGACAAAAAAAACCGAAACTTCAAGACCCTTTTTCTGTTGTTGCACCTTGCTGTTTCGAACTTAACAACAAGAATCCTCACAAACTAATCGAACTAGCTTCCAGCAACATAACCGTGAAACCGACATTTGTACCTCTTGTAGGTTTCGATCACCATACAACCTGGATAAGCTGCGCGCGGTACTTCGAATCACTTGAAGATGCCACACGATACACATATTATTGTAGCTTTTATCGTTTAACTAGAAAAGTGGATAGAAAAACTTGCACAAGTAATATAACCACTTAATCGTAACGATTGATCATTTTGGAAGAATTGAACGTATACAAAGACCTTCCCCCTTCTCCTCCTTGTTGTGGAGATAGGGGGGTGGGGAAGTAAACCAAACTCTACACCGAGCTTAAACTCTAGCTGCTCTACAAGGAGAAAAACAGTTCGATGCTAGAATTCCTTGATTACTTGCTTATGTCTGCACCCCCAGGGTATTTATAGAGGCATGACGAATTCCCTATTTTAATCCTACTAAAGTTTCTCTAAACACCCCCCCCCCTTTTACTCTAGGCTAAAGTGCATACTAATACTTAAACATAATATATCGTGACCAAAAGCGTTGGATTTGTACTTTTTAGTGTTGGCCATAAACCTGATTTTATATTATTATTGGATAAAGAGATCCTCGATTTCAAGTTATCATGAACACGATAGATCATGATGTGTGTATTGTGAGAGAAAAAAAAATACAAGTGGTCCTATTTACTACTGTAAATGTGTTTATACAGTTTTGTTGATGTACTATTGTATTTCTCTATAGTGATAAAGTGATTGTTGGGTTTAATCTTGACTAAGTATTTTAGTATTTTTGGTATTTTAGTTAGTGTTTGAGTAAATAAAGTAGTTTAAAATGGTAAAAGATCATGGTATGATTTAATCAAGGATTGACCGAATGTTATGGAAACTAGGTTATAGTAGTGCCTGGTTGTTAGGAGTTACATGAACCCACATCTGATGTACTCACAAGGCTATATATAAAGCCTCTATAACTTTAATAAAGCATGACAGCGGTAGTTATTTTTTTACTGTATGCAATTCTTTCTTTTATACAATCACATCTTACACATAAAACCAGTTTGAGTTCCATAACAGAAGGGTATGTTTTCTACAGTGACGCATAATGAAGAATAACACCATTCTCCATTTAGAAAGATCTTGAACTTCGGCATGAGATAATAAAATACATGTTATAAATGGGTTAATCTGAGTTACGATTGATCTAAAACAGACCAAATAGATAAATAAAATTTTGGCTAAAGAGAAAATAAGTTGTAAATGTGTTTTAACTGGGTTAATCTGAGTTACGATTGATCTATGTTTTAAAAAAGATTATACCAAAAATATTGCCCTGTCCAGGCTAAGCCACATAAGTAGCAAATTGTTATATTTAGTCTTTATCATTAGCTTATTGTCTAGGGGTTAAAGTAAAATCCAAATTGGATTAGAAGTCCTACGTCATAGAGTCCAATTTGACTTTGTATTCTTAGCCGTCATAGAGTCCAATTTGACTTTGTATTCTTAGCCGTCATAGAGTCCTAGTTGGTAACTACTACCTCCAGCCGTCATAGAGTCCTAGTTGGATTCTACTACCTCCCCCTCATCTCTATAAAAGGAGGTGGGGGGGGGGGAGGAACAATGTACTTCATTCTTTCAAAAGCTTAATCAATAGTGAGGTTAAGGGTAATACCTTGTGTGTGTGCTCCTTCTTTCTTTTCTGTCATAATCTGCTGTGGTGTGTATTTTTCAAGATCGTTGTTATCCGTGCTAGTAACCAGGTTGTGGCTTATCAATTGCCACAAGTGGTATCAAGAGCTTTGGTTTGCGAGGTGGCTGGTTAACTAGGATCGATCAAGAAGGGTTCATTGTGGTCGTTTTTCTGAAAGGAGCAGGAGGGTGATCCTGTTTGGGCTACCAGTAACGAAGCAGCAGGTTATCAACAGATAAGGGTACTTGGGTCTTCGATTGTCCGGGTTTGCGACAAGGTGTAGAAGGCTTAAGGGGTCTGTGGATTTTTGTTATTGAAGATTGACAGGTTACTGTGCGTTTAGGGTTTTTGTTGGATACTCAACGAAGAAGAAGACGTACAGTGTGGTTTGGTTGTTGGTTTTTATTGAAAAGTCAAGATACACTTCAAAGGGTTTTATTCAGTTGGGCCAAGAATTCATTGGGCCAAGGCTTTAATCACTTTTGGATTTAAAGAATATATTGGGCCGTAAATTGTTTATTATTTTTTTGTTTTTATAAAAACAAATAGGTTATTACTTTGTAAGTTTGCACCAAGGGACTTTGTTGTTGTGATTGTGAGGTTTTTCACTAAGGTTTAGCAAATTAATTAAAGGGTAAAGAATGACAGGAGCAAGTGATGACATCGAAAAATTCGATGAACTGGTGATTTTGGGTTATGGAGAGTCAAGATGGTTAGTATAACACCTCGTGTTTTAGGTCATTGTACGACATTATGTAATGCACAATTTATTTTTAGGGTTTTACGCGTTTTCTCTTAAAACTGTAAACGTTAAGTTAAATCGCGTAAACTAAAAATGATCATTCAATGTAAACGGGCATTAAACAATTAAATCTTTACATCAAACACGTGTTATATGATTATTTAAAGGATAATTATTAGCATTGCAACATTTTATTTTTATTGGTTACGGTTAAGTGTTTTTCGCTTTCGCGATAAAGTACGTTTTAAACCCTTCTCGGAGCACGGATTAACTTATCTCGCTTCATTCAATACCCAAAATTTATACTCAATATTAAAGTTTATTTAAAACATTCAATGTATTTATACTTTATACATATTCCATCTATGAAGGAATTCAAATCATTTAACTTACAATGTACAAGTTATACATTTTTCTAAGTCTATACTACATTATACTTTATATAATACAAGTATACATTATATAAATGATCAAATACATATCTAACTTATACATATACATATATTTCGTGTATGTATGACTAGGAAGATAAGATGAGACCAAGGAAACTTCACAAATATCTCCATACATGCACCTTGCATCAACTTGATCTCATGACTAGCCATTCTTATCAAGATAACCTTCAACTTTCTTCAACAAGTCTTGCCACCTTGCATGAATCAACCTCTTGTATCTATTGCTGTGTATTATGAATTAGCACCCCATGTGGTATTCCGCTGCGTTGTCATATTTTTGGGGGTGTTACATAAACACTTAGCAAAAATCACAAAAACTCTCTTTCTCTCCTCATCATAGCTCACGGCTCAAAATAGCCTCCAAACAAAATCCATAGCTTGATTTTCTATCATTATACAAGCATACACACATCATATCTAAGGTATTCTAAGGTGGTTTCAAGAGTTGGTTAACCATTTGCAAGGAAGGAATCAACAAAAGGAAGAAAGGGTTTACTTGGGAAAATTAGGGTTTTTACCTTATATTTTCAAGCCAAGGTTGTTAATCACAAGGGTGTGATTGTTATTCTCATCTCTACTCATCCACACAAGGTTATATATAAAGCTTAATCATTTCATAACTAAGATTTTATGTGTTCATATGCTTTACTAAGTTAAATCACCATCTAGGGTACTTTTGAATATGTGAAATGGATTTTTACATATGATCATTATTTTGTACACTTATTTATATGTTATATGAATGTTAATATGATGTTAGAATGGTTGTATAACTCTTGTACACACTTGGTTAAGTATAACATGTTTATGAACAAATTAGGGTTTTAAAAGATTTACTTAATAAATTACAAGTGAAAATGGTAAAATAACATGTTAATCTTGTTATCTTGGACTCTCTTGGACAAAACATAACCTAATGGACCTAATATATGTAAGACATAAGATATTAAGGGTTCTAAAGGGTTTATAACAAAGTGGTAAAGCTAAAAAGTCCTAAAAACAAGTTTTAAACACATTTTGGAAAATAATATGCTTTTATAAAATACTACATGTCACAAGGATCGAGGGGTCATAAAGAACTCGAAAAACCGATTAATAACGAAGAAGATACACCATTTACAAGCAATTTTTATAAAAAGTACTATTCACCACAGAAACTTATACTTTATAAACATCAATAATATGATAAAACATTCAATTACAAGAACATGCTCGAAAGAATCGCTAAAAACAGAGCTATAACGAATAAGATACGGCATTTAAGGGGTTTTGCGTTAATAAGTTATAATCTGTAATAAACAGTAAAAACACTAGTCACATCAGAATCATGAAAACCTAAAAATGTGATTTTATGATCACTCGGCTTACTACGAAAGCGTGGGCGTAAGAAACGCAAGAAACGGACTAAAAACGACAATGTTATGTCATTTTTGCTAAAGGCGTAATTATAAACATTTTTACCTTATAAATATGATTTCGCTAAAATGATTAGATGGTGATATAGCTATATAGAGATATATGTGTTATTAGTTATCAAA
>BQNB010053716.1:0-37392 GCA_026074375.1 Tanacetum coccineum
TAACAGGGTAGAATATTTCGACATTACATATGTCCAAAAGCTTTCACCTCAACACTTAAAGTTCCTTAAGATTCACCCTTTCATTTCCTTAATTAAAATCGACACAACGGTTATAAATAGTAAATATTTTATGAAAAGTTTCAAGGAATTACATCTTTCGTATTGTATTAAATTTTCGAGTTTAATAACCATTTATTGTTAAAATATTGAATTTTTTTCCTCTTTTTAGCAAAACTCTAAGTATATAATTCTTTCGAACAAGCACATCAAAGCTTCCACGACTCAACGGTATCAACGAACTCTAAGGGTTACGAACAACCGAATAGGATAACAAACGAATATCGAGTCAAAGGCTAGAATGCATATAGGAGATTCCATATATGCAAATAGACGCGGATCAAATGACATAAGAATCCTTTGAAAGAAAGGATACGTATATGCACCGAGTGAAAACGCAACGAAAGAAAATCAACAGGCGTACCACGACAAATGAACACATTAAAAAATCAATACGAAAGACGGAAATTCTTATACCAATTATCGACTTTACTCAAAAGGCCAAATTAAATAATATTTTTATAAAAATCAATTTAAATTAAGAAAGTCACTTTAAGTATAAAATCATTTTAAATAATAATAAAATTGTCTTAAATGTAATCTTTGAAAAATTCATTCTGATTGTCATAAAAATCTAGAGATGATTATCTAATGGTGTGTCGTACCTTACCACTATGAATCATTTTAAACCTGTTTTTTAAAATAAAATAAAATCTATTTACAAAGATCATTTTATACCCAGTTTTCTCCAAACACCAACACAATACGTCCAAAGGGTTTTTATAATTAAACATCAATTATAAAATACGTTACTCAAACAAAGGACACCATAATACCAAAAGGGATCGTAAAACACCATACAGACCCTAACACAATTCTATTGTTTGAAAACGAAAGAAAATACCAGGAACCATATACTCAAAATAAAATCAAACGAACTCGTACAAGAAAACTCATGCAAGATGTTACGTACCCAAAAGAAAACGTAAGGTCTTAACGATCAACAGAGCAAACCTAAAAGCATCGATACTAACACGTTGTCAACGGGTTACGAAAACCAAGGGATATACAAATAAGGGAGTAATGATCCACACTAAGATGTTAAGAACAATTAGTGCTTAAAAAGACCTTTGATACTCATACGAGTAATCAATGCAACGAAAGAACTAACGAAACGCGCCTATATCCGAAAGAGCAGATCCGAACAAACAATCGAGCAACGAGCAACCACAATAATAATAATAATAATACTAGGTATCCGCAAATACTAGATAGAAGAGAAACTTACTATCTATACAACTCAATTTAACATATCCTCCAATTAGGGTAAGAGAATAATTCTCTACCCATACCACCATCCTTATCATGAATACACATATAAAAAAAATATATTACACTACCACCTTACAACCAAACATAAATAAATGCAATCATGGTCACAAGTCTACGTGTGTGATGCCTTTATAATTATGTTGGCCACCATAATTATAAGTGCCTCCTTTCACACGTGTACTTACTTCCAAGACTACCCATTTCAATCATAATTCACATATAAGCACATATACCACATTGCACATCTTAAACCACTCCAACTTAACACATAAAGGATGCTCCATCAAATAACTACTTACTTATATCAAAATAAAATCAAAACGACATAAAGGAACAAAAGTCTCGCAACAATTCCCAAAATACAAAATATCTGAAAGAAATAATCAATAACAACATGACGAGGTAAAGGACGGGATAAACTTATGCTGGGCCTCGCTTGGGTTTGACTTTGCCTCCGCAAGAATCACCCGACTCCTTCGGTTCTACAAGAGGCTCCTTATAACGCTTAAGTCCAGTTGGGAAAACGGTTCCTGGGCCTTGCTTGGGTTTGACTTGTACCCATCCACACCAGTAATCACCCGAGCTCCGCGGCCTACCCTACTATTACGCACGCATCCGACAAACAATCAACTGATTCTATCTCCATCATACCCACAAGAGGTCTCCTCTATGGATACTTTATAAACGCTAAGTCTAGTTGGGAAAACGGTTCCCCAATGAGACTTATTACGGGTGGGGAAAAACATAGCTAAAATACTAAGAAAGTAATACATATCATATCCAATAATGGTAGGCAAAATAACTAAAATGACAACTTAGCAAAATACGAGATATATAAGCTATGCAAAAATAGAGGGGAAGCATAGCAGTTATAGCATTAAACACTTAAGCCCTAAATGCATCTACATGAAGGACTCCTAGGTTATAGTCTAGGCTCAACCACCTACTTCTCTATAACCAATGGCTCTGATACCAATCTGTCACACCCCGCCAAGGCGGAAACGCGAGGCGTAACGAGAAAGGATATCATCACAACACATGGTGTCTATATAGAGAATACTAAAATGAAAACTGAAGTAAAGCAAAGACACAAAGTGTCATAACAATACCCAAAACCTAATGGTGTCTTTATTAATGAGAAAGAGGTCTCGTCAATAAATGACATGCAAAACATAATCCAAACAATTCATGCTAACGCATTTATTCAAACAGAAAACATAAATAAACTCCAAGCATCCTACGGTCTCTTCTAGCCACTTCGCTCTATCTTAGCACCATTAAGCTCACCTGAAAATGATGCTTAAAACGTCAACATAAAGTTTGAGGCGAGAATCAATAGTTTAGCGACATACAGCAATATCCCAAAATATCTTTCAATACTGCTACATCACCAAAATAAATTCATGACACCAAGTTTACCACAACGGACGGACCGTGCCACGATCCACAATCAACAAATTCATATGTGCGCTACATGGCCTCATATTAGCTCACGCAGTCTTATCACCGCCAAACCTCATTTTGCATATTGGGATCCACAATACCAAACATATCATATCATAATACAATGGGACAGAACGTGCCCATGATCCAATACACATAATTACATCAAGCTTAAAAACATTTTAACACGATAACAAACATCATTCTCACCCCAAAATAACATAAGAAAAAGGGGCTATGAAACTCACCTTGCTGTAGGCTTCCAAAAGATTCCAACAAAAGCGTCCACAAACAACTAGCACAAATCTAAACAACAAAATAACTCGTGTTACACGCTACTATGCTAAAAGCTTAATGCACATGTAACAATCATATGATGGATGTCTAAGGTGTTCTATTAACCCCATGGGTCACCCCGACACCATACCCAACTTTAATCACTTCATTAACAACTTTCACTAGTTAGTCATAATTTGTTCAAAACCTATCAACTTTAACGTGACTTAACGTACTCAAAACCTCTACTTACTGACCTCTATAATTCATACTAAAAATCACCTACGTTCATTTATGAGTATATTAACTACCTCATAATTCCCAAGAGCCATTTACATGCACAAGTACTCCTAAAAAAACCAAACTTCCAAACAGTCCCAATTCGGATATGTTTGCACACTAAAAAGTTTGGACCTAAATACCATACTTAGACTCTAATTCAGAAGCTCTCCTTTAGGGGATTTCTAATAGACACATAGAACGAAACTCCTGTATAAGGGCTAAGCTAAATTCAAATTTTAAGTTGTGATTGTATACCTCGTAATCTGACCTAAATCTGACCCGTATTTACTGCTTTAACAACTTTTCTTGCAACCAATGTTTGAATGACTTCCCGACCTCAAAAACCTTCTAGGCCGGATGTTATGGAAACTAGACTCTCTGAGCTACGTCATAGATACCAGAAACTTGACAAAAGCTATTACGATCATGAGATAACAGCCGAACAACACAGCCCTAAATTCTGCCCTAAACGAAATCAAATTATAACGCGATCTAAACCCTAACGAATACACCCATATGATCCTAATTAAACCCTAATCATTATAACATGTTTATTATATGTAGGTCCAGCCCTAGATAGATCTTCAAGCCTGTTAAGGTTGTAGAGTACTTATGTAATCACAAGCAACTCTAAGAGAGACTCTAATCAATTAAACTATTGTTTACGCGGAATATAAACAACAGAGTTAAAGAAGAAGAATTACTCAAACAATGATCCTCTATGGATCTTTTCTATTAACAATAAAAGTGTTTTTCGATCGTCTCCCCTTCATCTATGACCGTAGGTTTCTTAAATACTCATGAAACCCTAACAACCTGTTACCTAAGAACTCCAAAGATGATAAATATATCACTTCCTAGGATATCTCAGCATATCCTTATCACTAACTAATCTAATATCTATCAACCGAAGTAAGCATAATCTACTGTACTAATATTGTTCTGAGCCAGCCGGAAATACCTTTGATCTGCCGCACAACTGTAACAATCTCCTTACCAGGTAGAACTACATACCTACCAGCAGTAACTTTACTCTACCAGTAGGAACTACATACCTACAAGTAGTAGACACCTGTTTACAATATCCTAACAATCCTCCCCTAAACTTGAATTTGACACAGTTAACTTTAAGTTTCTAGATCGATCTTTCTTTGAAAACTCCAAAGATTGAACCACAACTCTTGAAACCAACTCCATATTCCCTTAATCAGAATCTTGATTATAGTCAGTGAAAGTCCTTGCAGCAACAAGAAGAGAATTGACAGCATGAACACCAAAAGCAGCAACCTTCATAAACTCTAAATCAGCAACATGAAAACCATCAATTCAGGGTTACATACTATTCTCATCACATCCCATGGTGTGTTAACTCCGGGGAGAGGTGAATCATAGAAAATTAATGGATTTGATGTAGCCTTTACCAAGTAGCCATTAACTCTTGGGCTAGCTAACTCTTTGGTGGAATCATGACATCACCCTGGTGAATTAATAACCAGTCTAATTCTTAGAACATGAATCATTGGTGAATTGGAATACCCAAGAATTTTAGCAAATCATCACACCATAAATGGATTTTATAAGCCTTTACCACATAGTCGTTTGCTTGTGGGCTAGACAATCCTTGGGACCCAGAAAGGGTTACTCCCATGGTGGATTGCAAACCATCTCAACTTATTGGTACTTGAAACATCAGTCAGTTGAGTGACCCTATGATTTGAAGCAAACCATTAAAGCTATATCAATTCATTCTGGTCAAAAGACCTGGGAATTGAAACCATATCTCAATTAATTCTAGCCTTAAAGGCCTGGCAATTGAGAACCATAGGGTGTTGCACCAAAAATATGTCCTTGAAAAATTATGCCAGAAAACCATGTTCCCAAATTTGATCACATAAAACAGGTTGTACCAAAAAAAAACCAGTTCAAAAGAATGTGATCCAACCCAACAGCTTCTACCAAAAACCAAGATTGACCCAAAAAGCAAAAACCATTTACAACAAGCTTTCCAAAATATAGAATAAAACCTAAAAACACAGCAAACAGATAGAAAATATACAAGAGAGTGACAAGGTACCAGTATCAAGCAGAAGGAATGCTAGCAGCAATTTGATTCTTGATGAATTGAATCAACTGCTCAGCATAAGTCATATCATTCCCCACACCATCAATTTCAATCTCCAATTTGTGCTTCAGCATCTTCTTCATAAGTTGAACTGACAGAGGATATGACCCATCTGCAAACATATACACCACCTTGCCAGAAATGGTTTCCAATACATGAACATTGGAAAATGGAAATAGTCTCCAACTCCTGATATGCCATTATTGTTGATCAGACCAAACCAAAGAACCATGTCCACCTTCATGTGATTTAAACAGTACTTGAAGATCACTCCACAACATCATACCAGCACCAGCAAGTGGATGGTCTTCATAGTACTTGACCACCATCCCATAGAGCTTCAACAAATCTTGTCTATCAACCAGATGAAGAATTTCCCTAAGATGAGTAAAATATTTGGAAGACCTATCCATCAGATACAAAGCATTGATATCTCCCAGTAGAGTAGGTACCACCTCCCAAGTAGAAAAAGCAGACCAAAAAATAACAGGATCATCATCATCAGAATCATCATCAGAAAGAACTCTGTTGAATGTCCTCTCTTCAGCACCAAGTCCAATGCAGTAAGAGGACTTCTTTCCTGGTTCCAAGAACTTCCTCCCGTGCCATAGGTATTGTCCCCTTTTTCTCAGGAACAGATGACATTAAATCATTAGTTGTGATGAAGACTAGATGCGGTTGTTGAGGACAAATGAAAACATATTATACTTGTGTTGAAGGTAACATCAGGTTGAGATGACATTGGAACTTCAGTTGGCTTTGGCTTCTTTGAAACATCGTGTTCCAAATCTTCACCACGCTTTTTAAGAGCCCTCCGATGTTTTGGGATTGTAGATCTGCAACAGCTGTCCGATCTTATTCCACTCATATTAATTGCTCATCAGGAACAATGAATTTAACAAGCTTTCATTGTCCAGCCAGTAGTATGAAAAATGCTTGTGTACTCAGATTTATCACAAAGGTTCTGCATGTAAGCCTTTTGTTGAGCATAAGTCATAGGCTTATTCCTCTTTTCTTAGAACCTTTGTGTAGCAAAAGCTCTTCTTCTTTCAGCAATTAGAGCAACCATTCTTTCAGCAAAATTGTCTTCATTGACATCAGGACCCAAAAGATCAGAAGTAAGACCTTATGGCATGAACTTGACCCCTGTATCCAGTCAATCAGCACAGTATAGTATTTTGTTGAATCAAGCCATCCTGTTGTCTTTTCTCTTCATCTCTGGCTCTCTGTCTTTCCAAACAGCATGCCTTCTTCAAAAATCGATTTGCAGCTTCCCTCACCAACCTTGTCTCCTCCAGTCTGCTCTAAATGTCCTTACATTTAACAGAGAGGGACTACTACCATGTAGAGAATTGTCCCTTGTTAGATGTACAGCAAGAGTACAGTAGAACACCAGAGGAAACCAGCAACAAAACCGGTTTGTTTTAATTATGAAATAATTATTAAATGAAGAGGTGGAACGAGGAAGGATATTTAGCACCAGGAAAAACATCAACATGAGCATCTTGAAGCAACCCCCCAAGCAACCTTGCCATTTGCTGAAGATGCCACAATCCTAACTCTTCTTCCTCTTTTTTATCAGACTGCAGACATAAAAAACCCTCCTGCACCTTGTTTTTGAGTTCAACTCCAAAGTCTTTAACCTTCTAAGCCAATTACCCACCGACATCCTTAAATAACAGCTTTGGTGCTTAAGCTTCAGATTCCAAGGTACTAACTTTCTGCACAAGTTCAACCTAGAGAAGACAAAGTAGTTAGTGTGCCAAAGTCCCTCACACCTCCTGAGTTGGACCAACAGGGGGAACTTGATTGGAGCCTGGAAGGAGAGTTGTGGAAAGGATCCTCCAAGTGTTCATCTTCACACATTTTATTAGAAGTGAAAAGGTCAGATCATACTCAGGCTCCTGAAAAAGTAGGGCAATGGTTGGGGTCCTAAAGTTGACCCTGCTCAAACACTGGAGGAATTTGGTCTGATGTTGTTGGTCTTGGTGGTATTGGTATATGTTCTTGAGATTGGATCAGCTCAGCCAGTCCTCTTGAATAGTCTCATGGAATGGTTGAGGGAATTCTGGTGCAGCTTCCCCTGTACCTTCATCTGCTATAAAAGAAGCTTAAGCAGGGGGAAGCATTGCAGCTAAAAGTGGCATGTGGTCCCCTTTAAAATTTAACCTCATGTTAGCAAAAAGTTTGCTTGACAGTTTTAAAACATGATATTGTTTAGTATTCCTAGTTTCTATTCCCAAAATGATTTGAAGGAACCTAGGATACATAAGAAACCTTTTAGCATTACTGATGTTATTTACCATCCCCTTGAAAATGTAACTTGACCAATTAAACCTTCTCCCATCAGACAAACAAATAAGAGCTATAGCCAGTGGGCTTCCAAATTGATCCCAGCTACCAGATTTGGTACTGAGACAATGTTGTATTGTGTGAACCAAGAACCTCCACTGAGGTGAGAACTTGTTTTTGTGGAAGGTTAGCTTGCCTTCAGTGGGGTATCCAAGATTATCCATACCCAAATATATATCAGCAATGGGCAAGTCTTCAATACCTCCATCATCACCCAATTGAAGTTGACTCCTTACTGTGTCTTCAGTGATAGTGTAGGGAGTCCTATCAATCGTGGCCAGAATAGCTGGAGGGCCTAACTCAGGAGCCCTGAGTGAAGCCGTTGACCAGAACTGTTTGACCAAAGAGTCAAAGATGATGGGGTCATGAGTAAGAGCATACCTTAAGTGCGAACCCCCTCAAGAAGATCAAGTACTTTGGTATAATCATCACTAACCTTGGGTTTTTCAATAACCACCTTATGTGTTCGTCTCTGTACTTGAGTGCGGCCATTGTTGATTATTAAATGGGGTTGAGTGTTAGTGCTAGTAGATGATCGCAATGGAGAGTTACAACTGGTAGAGAGAGGGAATCGGGTTTTCAAAGAGTGAGTGGAACGAGTAAAGAGCTTTTAAAAATTAGGGTTTGATGTAAAAGGTAACTCTGTTAAAAGTGATGAAAACAATAAGTGATCCCCTTTAAAGAGAGTGACATTGATGAATAAAAATGCCCAATATATCTCACTAGAACTTTGAATTTAAAAATAAAAACTCAATTTAAATACCCGCTCAATGAAAATACAACCCTTAAAGAAACAAACATAACCAGCAGGAAGTGGTTAAACAGTAGGAACCAGTAAAGCTACCAGTAGGAACTCTTGCACCACTAGAAGAAACACTAAACCAACCAGAAAGAATACTTTGTAATCAAAAGACGGCCACACTGTCCATGAATAACACTTGAAAAGTGCTAAACCACCCTCATGAGATGCATCAGCAAAAGGTTAGACCACAACACACAAAACAATATACAATAAAAGGAAAAATTAACTATGAAGAATTAACTAACTACATCCCAGGGGAATAACTAAAACATCAGTAGAGAAAAAAATTGTAACAATGAAAACCTAATGGTAATACAAATGAAAAACCAACTCATTTAGAAATTTACAACAATATTCCACCCCTTCGACTCAAATCCTCCCCTCAAGCCTACACTTAGGGATTGAGCACCCAATGTGGATCCACCAAAAATGAATCTTGGTCCACTCAAAGGCTTTGGTCATAAATCAGCCACATTTCACGTGTGAATCTTAAGCACCTGAAAAGATTTTCTCATTGCATCTCTAATAAAATGGTGCCTAATTTCTATGTCTTTATTCTTTTGTGAAAAACGGGGTTTTAACAATGCAGATGGTTACCTGATTATCAATAAAAAAATTTGTGTTCATAAAATTGAACCCATAATCAAGCATTTGATTTTGAATCCAAAGTACCACAATGGTTTACTTTTTACACTGCCACATATTCTGCTTCAGTTGAAGAAGTAGCCACAATGGTTTACTTTTTACACTGCCATGAGATCAACCTTCTACCCAGGAACTGACATCCACCAGTTGTGGATTTTCTATCACCATGTGAACCAGCATAGTCACTGTCACTATATGCTTCCAACACAAAGGAGAATCACTTGAGTACAATAGAACTAGTGTTGTTGTTGGCCTTTAAGATACTTAAAGATCTCTGACGCATCAAATTGGAAGTCAAAGTGTAACCTAGGTCTAGAACAAGCACTCACAGGCAAACATATATCGAGCCTTGAAGCTGTCAAATACATGAGGGAACCTATCATGGATCTGTATAAATGAACATTAACAGCATCATCAGGTTCATCCTTGGATTTAGGCTTTGAAGCTTCATAGGGTGTTGTTGCAGTTCTCACACTTTCCATATCAAATTTCTTAAGCATGTCCTGGACATACTTGTCTTAGCTGATAAAGATCCCATCAGGCTTCTGCTTAACTTGCAATCCTAAAGAAAAAGTTAACTCACCCATAGCACTCACCAATTCTCATATCATCAACACCATCAAATTCATCACGACCAGGCCTTCTTTGTAGACCCAAAAATAATATCATCACATAGACCTGTAACAAGAATTATTATCCTGAATTCTTCTATAATGAGAGTTTTTTGACTATATGTACCTCTTCTGTAATTATGCTTAACAAAAAGTATACAATACTTGCATACCATGGGGGGGGCCCTTCGGAGCTTAGATAAGACCATACAAAGCTTTTACAACTTTGGTAAACATGCTAGGGAAATAAAGGATCTTCAAATCCCTTTAGGAGTTGAGAAACATAAACTTCTTCGTCAATTTCTCCATAAAGGAAGGCACTCTTCACATCTATTTGATATACCATAAAACCCATATATGAGGCAAATGCTAAAAATAATCTAATGGTTTCAATTCTAGCAACGGGAGCAAATACGTCATCATAGTTAATGCCCTCTTCTTGCCTATGACCTTGAGCCACCAATCTGGCTTTATTCCTGACTACTATTCCTCTAGCATCTCTTTTGTTCTTCAGAATCCATTTTGTCCCAATATCAATTTTCCCATCAACATAAGGACAAGCTTCCATACCTCTGTTAATAAACTGTTTTGCATCCCTCCTTGCAATTGCCTCAACCCAATTAGAATCATTAAGAGCTTGGGCATCTACTCGGTTCAAGTTGGGATAAAAAACAAGCCTACAGACAAAGTAAAAGTCTGTATGTATTCCATTTGTTGATCATGAACAATAGCTGACAAATGTACTTACACCTAATTTGGACTTCTCAATGTTCCTTCATTGTCTGAAACTGGTGAAAGTGAGATCACCAAGAATCTGTGCTGAGGATGATGGGTTGTTCACCCTCTTAGTGGGAACAGGATCAACAGCTACAATGGGTGCTAAGTTGGTGACAGTACCACCAAAATCAGCATCATATGAAGAGGAAGAGAAAATGCCAGTACTAGGATGGTGGTATATGTCCTCCATCTCTGAAGATGAGGATATGGAATTTGCAAGGTCAGAAGGAGAGGGAAATCTTGTAGAATGTTCCACTGAGCCAATATGACCAGAGGAATTGATGTTTTCATCATCATGAACAGGTTCAGATGAAAACAAAACAAGTAGGAAATGGTTCAGCAGAACCAGCAGAAATACTAGCAGCAGGATCAATACTACCAGCAGAAATGCTAGCAGCAGGATCAATACTACCACAGAACCATATCACAGTCTTAAATGTTCCTTTTATGTGAGAGTCTTTTGAAAAACCAAAACCATACTTCTCAGCTGTATCTTTTGCTTCATTTCTTGTATTTGAAGCCTAAGCAAGTTTTCTGCATAGTCTGAATTACTCTCCACCATTTCAAAAGCTTCATGAACCTTAGGACCTGAAAAACGGTTAGAAGGAAAAGAAGGAACAACAATTACTTGTTCATCACACTCCGAATCTGAATCATCTTGTGTACCTGCATGTATGTGAGGATCTTTGTGTGTACCTGCAGGTTGATTTAAGATGTGAAACAGTTATAACCTAAAGAATCAAGTCAAATAGGCAAGGTCAAAGTATCCAACTCTTGGACCCATGCCTGAACATTAGGATTAGCTTCAAGATATCCAGATTAAGTAGTTATCTTCGTATCTTTTTGCTGGATAAATTGTGTAGACCCTATAAGCCTTACTATGAGCAACATACCCAACAATAAAACCTTCATCAGCTTTTCCCTCAAATTTTCCCAAGTGGTCACTGGTGTTAAGGATAGTCACATGACACCCAAAAGGTTTAAGGTGACTGATGTTGGGAACTTTCCCAGACAATAGTCATGCGTGGTTTTTGTATGGACGAGGTCACTATACCCTGTATCAAAACATAACAACAGGTACTAACTGCTACTGTCCAGAACATGGTAGTAACTTAGAGTCACAAAGCAAATTCTTGCTTGCCTCTAAAGGGTTCATTCTTTCTTCGCAACCCTATTTGTTGGGGGTAACTTGGCATTACTAAAATCTCCTTTAATGTTTCCCTTGACCCACAGAGTTCCAATTAATTTTAGAATTTTATAAAACTCAGCCCAATGTACACACCATAAAGCCTTTAACCTTTTTATTTAACTGGTTTTCAATAAAAGTAATAAAGTCCTTAAGGATATAATAGGTCTCATCCTTAGTCTCCAAAAAGAAAACCCAACTAAACCTGCTTAAGTCATCAGTAACCACCAGGGAGTAGTACTTGTGATCAATGCTTCTGATGGAAGTAGGACCAAAAAGATCCATGTGAAGTAACTGGAGAGGCTCAGAAATGGTGCTCACAGCTGTGATGGCCTTGTAAGAAGCCTTGTGTTGCTTTCCTTTGTTACAGGCAACACAGTTGTGATCATTTGTGAAGAGTTTGGAGGGAAGCCCATTGACTAATCCATGCTTTGCCAGCTTGTTGATGTTTTTGAAATTCACATGAGCCATCCTTCTATGCCATTTTGTAGACTCATCAGAGGATGCTTTTGCCAGCAAATAGGTGATATCTCTTTCAGGTTGGATTTCAGTCAAATCGAAGCTGTAGAGATTGTGCCTTCTTGGAACTCTAAAAACCATCTGACTATTCTCAGGTAGTTGGAATTCCTTTGTAACAAAAAGAAACAAGGCACATTTGGTATCAGTGAAAAGTACTTTTGTTATTTTTAACACAAATTTTGTGATACGAAGAACAACTTAAAGTTTTGAAGCTCTTCCACATAATAAACATTTTCAAATTGCATTTGAAGTCCCTTATAGTGCCGTTTTCCATGATTTTGCCATCTCACCTCCAAAAGTATCATACCTCCTATAATTCTTCATAAAGTCATCCAATTCTCCCTTATTACTGTCATGCTTTCTTGATCAACCACTATCTACAATCCTAAATCTTTATTCGTATGAGATTACCTACAAATTAACAATACACAACAACATTAGAAGTACATCGGAGACCCGAGTCATTACAGACTTGGACCTGCCTTGTGATCATTTAAGAGTTAAAACCAGTAGAGTGATGAGATCCACCAGTTGTTTTCTTGGAATCCCCACTGCTTAATGGCCTTTTAATTTTCCCAAGAACAACCTGCTGAGATCTTAAACAGCATTCCCCATCTTCCCTCATCCATGTACAGTTGTTAAAACACTATGCCTTCTAAAAATGATTGAAAATAATGGCTTGTTGGTCTGGTCATAGGTCTAGCAGCATGATTTCTCCAACCAGCAGAAACAGATGCTGGTCTATTCCTACTACCAGCAGGAAAAGCATTACCAGCAGGAACATATGCTGCTCTAGGAACAAATGAGGGAATATAGTGCTGACATTTATGACACATAGTTTATTATACAATCCCAAATGTTGCTCATAAAAATCACAATCTTTAATCAAATGAAATTTACTACCATAAACAAAGCATGTCTTAGAACCAAAAGAATTGTTTTTACAATGACTCCTATTGTTTATTCCATTCTTATCACATATATTCCTAGGAGTTGTTACATTCTCCTTAAAAGAAAAACTAGGATCATCAATGGTGGAACATGGTTTTTGGTCAGCAGTCTTTGACACTGTCTTGAAATCAACTGAACTAGAGGCAGAGGCTAAGTGTTCATTGGTCTTGGAGCTTGAGGACTTAACACTTGAAACATAGGATGCAAAGGCAATGGTCTCTGAGTTTGAGGACTTGTCACTGTTATCACAAGAGACAAAGTCATTAGATACAGAGTTAGTTTCAAAATAATTATTGGACTTTGAACCATAGGTAACCTGTGTATCATCAAGGTCAGGCTTGTTAGAAGGAGGCATGAATGTTCTTGTTATAGGTGAAGGAACAACATGCATTCCAACAGCTTTGACAAACCTGTCATCAATGTTGCAAAAATCGGCCTAGGCGGCCTTGTAATCGCCGATTAATCGCTACTCGGCCATACACCTTGGAAAATAAGGCAAATCGGGTGAAAAATCGGTCTGGTCAAAAATCGGTAAAAAATCGGTCAAATCGGTCAAATCGGACAAAAATCGGTCAAATCGGTCAACGAAAGTCAAACATTTTTTTTACAATGTGACTTTGAATTGTTAACTGTTAACTTTTATTAATCTATGGTCTATGATTTTGAACAATGTAACTCTGAACTCATTTAATTTTAGTGTATTAAAGTGTTGACCTATCCATAACAAGTACCTTTGAAATTATATATCTAAAATTGCAAAAATGAATTAATCGCCCTAGACCGATTACAGGCTACAGGGCGTCGATCGCCCGCTACGACTCTTGAATTTTTGCAACATTGCTGTCATAGAGAGTTTCCCTCTACATCCTCAGTGTGGAGTCCAAAAGATGCTAGGGCAAGGGATCAAACACCCCATCGGATCAAAGTTTCTCCAAAGTCTAAACCAAATTTGATCTAGAGGACATGGAGCTATTGATCAGTTTGTCCAGGTTTTTGGAAGACTCCTTCCATTTGTCAAACCTTGCCTTAGACTCCTCAAGTTTAACCTGATCATTCCAATTTTTAAGTTTTAACATGATCATCAATTTTCAGTATATTTAACATGTTATGTAGGTTTTCTAAATCCAGCATTAATATTCTAATTCTTTCTTCTAAAAGCTAGCTGATTGCTTTGGTTACCAAGCCTTCTGTTGTTATCAGGTTTGAATGTATTTTATATGCTTTAACTGGATATAACAATCTTTATATTGAACTTCTAGATTATCAAAATCCTTTTTAAGTTCTGCATATTTATGTTCACAACCAAAAGGGCAAGTATGTACCTGAGAAGATAAACCCATAAGAGCAAATTCAGCAGCAGCATCAGAAACATCACCAGAAGCATCACCAGCAGCATCATCATCATCTCCAGCAATCATCCCATATACTTGTGCATCACCTTTTTCCTCATCTTCACCTTCATGGTCTGACCAGTTTAACATTGAATCAACAAACAACAAGGCCTTGGTTCTCAGAACTTATCCAGCTCCTTAAGTTTGAATGCAGAGTACCTTGCTTTAGAATCCAACTGCTTCCCTGTACATTCCCTAGCAAAGTGACCCAACTCTGAACACTTATAGCATTTGACCTTCTTCTTGTCAAACCTAGCAGCATCCCTGTTATTGAACTTCATCTTTCTTCCAGCTTTCTTTTAAGATCTTTAATTCACCAGAAAGCATTGCCATTTGCCATTTGATGTCTAATTCCTCCAAATCCAATTTTCTAATCTGATCAAAATCCTCATAAGTGATCTGCTATTGTGGATCACTTTCAGCAACAAAGGAATGGAGAACACTTTCAATCACATTGCTAGAAGTATCAGCACTAGGATGAATGCAGATGTAAAAAGTGATTGAAGGTGGATTGATTTTGTGAATCAGCATATGACATCTTTGAATAGTGATAAGCCAGCACTAAATTAAAGCTGAATGGGTAGGAGCGAGAAGTACTCATAGATCCCTATCTTGAGCCACCCTTCACATCAATTTCAAGGGTCCTAAGCTTGTTGTACAGATCATCAAAAGCATAGAATAATCAGACCACCAGTTGTTTTTTGAAGAAGTGATGGCCCACCTGTGACCAAGAGGTTGGAATGCCTCAGAGAAACTTCATGTTACAATCTTCATTGTACTGCTTAGCTTTGCAATCTATTAAGTTGACATCATATCATTTTGAAACCTGTCATAGCCCTTATGCAGACCCTCTGATTCAGATACCCTAAATTCCGAAAACTCCTGCTTCAGCATAGATTTTCGCATTTTCTTGGACTCATCATTACCTCTAAACCTGGATTTGACAGCCAACCAGATGTCCCTTGCATCATCTAGATGATAAAAATCAGCCATGTGATCCTCAGGAAGAGACTGAAGCAATATTGTTCTTGCTTTTGTCTCTCTTTGAACAACAATGTGTTCCTCAACCGAAACAGGATGAAGTATCATAATATTTCCTTTTGGATCTCTTCCTGTCTTTTTCCTGCTGTTTCCATTTAGAACAATGTTCCACAAGTTGTGATCACGGTTCATTATCCAGTACTCCATCTTCATGGCCCACGTCTCATATTCATCCTTCTTTAAGTAAGGAAATTTTGCATTATTGTTTGAGACAATGGTTGTGTGATATTGTTGGAATTGCTGCTGAGACTGTGTGTTTTATAAGGTTTGAGAGTTTGGAGATTCAAATGCTGGTTCAGAGGTTGACACAGAGAACACAGGTTCGGATGTTGATGGAATTGATGGTGTGGGGAATGTTGGTAAAGGGATTGGTGAAGTCATTGTGAAGTTTTATGAGTGAGAATAGTAAACTTTCTTTAACAGAGGCTCTCTAACCAGGCTCTGATACCACTTGTAGGTCCAGCCCTAGATAGATCTTTAAGCATGTTAAGGTTGTAGAGTACTTATGTAATCATAAGCAACTCTAAGAGAGACTCTAACAAATTAAACTATTGTTTACGCGGAATATAAACAACAGAGTTAAAGAAGAAGAATTACTCAAACAATGATCCTCTATGGATCTTTTCTATTAACAATAAAAGTGTTTTTCAATCGTCTCCCCTTCATCTATGACCGTAGGTTTCTTAAATACTCATGAAACCCTAACAACCTGTTACCTAAGACTCGCTAAAGAGATAAGTATTATCACTTCCTAGGATATCTCATGCATATCCTTATCACTAACTAACTATACTATCAACTCGGAGTAAGCATAATACTACCAGGACTAATATTGTTCTACCAGCAGGAATAACTTTTGATCTGCCAGCACTAACTATAACATTATCCTTACCAGTAGGAACTACATACCTACCAGCAGGAACTTTTACTCTACCAGTAGGAACTACATACCTACTAGTAGTAACTATCTATTACAATATTCCTAACAATCCTCCCCTAAACTTGAATTTGACACAGTTAACTTCAAGTTTCTAGATAGATCTTTCTTTGAAAACTCCAGAGGATTGAACAGCAACATCTTGAAACCAACTCCATACTTCTTGAATCAGAAATCTGATTATAGCAGGTGAAAGTCTTTGCAGCAACATAAGGAAATTGACAGCATGAACACCAAAAGCAGCAACCTTCATAAACTCTGAATCAGCAACATGAAAACCATCAATTCAGGGTTACATACTATTCTCATCACATCCCATGGTGTGTTAACTCCGGGAGAGGTGAATCAAAGAAAAGTAATGGATTTGATGAAGCCTTTACCAAGTAGCCATTAACTCTTGGGCTAGCTAACTCTTTGGTGGAATCATGACATCACCCTGGTGAGTTAATAACCAGTCCAATTCTTAGAACATGAATCATTGGTGAATTGGAATACCCTAATGATTTTTGGCAAATCATCACAGCCATTAACGGATTTGATATAGTCTTTACCAAGAGCCGTACCCTCTTGGACTAGCCACTCTTTGTTGTAACAACCTGGTGAGTGAAAACCATATAGTTTTTAGCAAACTATTACAGCTATCAACGGATTTGAGCAAGTCTTTACCATGAGCCGTTTGCTATGGACTAGCCACTTTTCATTCCAAGAATATGGCAAGTGAAAACCATCCAGTTTTGGGTAACCTGGCAACCATCAACGGATTTGGAAATCACACCAGAGCCGTACCCTCATGGTGAATCAACTCTTTCTTGTCTGTGAGACATGGTGAGTTGAACACCATTTGTTGTGCGGTGGTTAACCAACACCCAATCCCTTAAAATGGCTCTGTTTGTACAAAATACACTGCAATAAAACCAAGCAGCATGCCAAAAACTGTTTCCAGAAGCAAAACTTGATGCGCGCTAAAAAAATAAATATGGCATACTATGCAAAAGCTAATAAGTATGGAGATTCTACATACAAACTTTATATATCCAAAATATATTTTAAATAGCAAAAAGAATTATGAGATATATAACAAACTTAACAGTACCAGTCATGAACCTTAGGACGCTTGGAATCAGAAATTTGTTTCTTGAGAAAGGCAATCAACTGAACCGCAGTGGTAAGTTCATTACCCACTGTTCCGTGACAAATTTCCAGCTGATGATCGAGCATCCTTTCGATAAGGTTGACAGAGAGAGGATACTTCTTGTCCACAAACATATGTAAAACGAGTCCACTAACTGTCTCCAACACATGAACACCAGAAAAAGAATATAGCTTCCAGCTTTGAATACTCCAGGTGTGTTGGTTCTTCCAAACATCACTACCATCATTCACTTCAGGTGAATCCATCAAAACCTTAAGATCTCCCCAAAGAACAAGACCAACTCCTGCAGCTTTCTTATCCTGATAAAATGTCATCACACGGCCATAAATTGTCATCAAGTCTGCTCTAGTAACCAAGTGAAGGATTTCCCTAAGACTTGTGAAGTACTTGCGAGAGTTGTCTAGCCTGTAGAAGGCATTGATCGAGCCTAACCCCGTAGGCAATAACTCCCAGTCAACAACAACATATAAATTAACAGGTGTATCATCATCAGACGTAGAATCCGCATCAGAAGCATACTTAATGCACACTTTGTGTTCAGCGTCAGGATCTCCTTCTTCAATTGGAATGGTAGATTGAGAAGTATGAACACCTTTTCTGCCTAATCGCTTCTTCTTGGTACCAACCTTCTTGAGTGAGGAGGCAGTGTGTTGTGCTGTAGAAGCAATGTTAGAAGGAACTTCAACATCCTCTATTGTAGCTTTCTGAGAAGGAACTTCAACTTGAGCGTCTGGAATATCCTGAGAATGAGAAGGAGCAGCAACTTCCTCTCGTGAAACATTTTGAGAAGGAGTTGCACCTTCTTCTTCCTGTGGAACACCGTGAGAAGGAGCCTCAACATTTACGTCATCATCACCAGTCTTGAGTTTCTTTGAAGAGGCACTAGTCATTGGACTGCCATCTCTTTTTAAACCCCTTGTGAATGCAACAGCTCTTTGGATCTTATCAAACTCTTCTTGAAGCTGTTCAGGAGAGAGTTTTCGAACTTGAGCCATAGTCCAACCAGTAGAGTATACAGCAGGACCTTGATTCTTCACATAAGTGCGCATATATTGCCTGAGCTGAGATGGTGTCATAGGCCTCTCCCTCCGTTCTTGAGCCCGTTGTTCAGCAAGTTCTTTTCTTCGAGTATTGACCAACTCAACCATCCTGGCTGCAAAATCATCATCAGTAAATTCAACCCCGAAAATTGTGGAAGTTAGGTCTGGATTTGCTTGAAGACGAGCCAAAATTATATCCCAAGCAGCATCTGAGTAGTTTGCAGTAGATGCAAGAACCTCTTGCTGTCTCTTTCTTTGGTCTTCAGTCATCTCACAGTCTTGAGACATCTGCCTAGCTAAATTAGCATCCTGCATAAGAGATTCAGCTCTTTGCTTTTTGAAATCTGCTAGTTCTTGAGATTGTAATCTCTGAGCAGCCTCCCAACCTAGTCTTTCTTCTTCCAATTGCTTGAAAGTCTTATCATGAGTTGGAGTAGGTTCTTCAACAGCAACACCTTTTCCCTTTCTGGCATCTCTGACAGGTGATGAAGGAGATTCAGGTGTAGTACCACTACCAGCAGGAATTGTTTCAGCAGCAGGAACAGAACTACTGGTAGGAACAGTTGTGCTACCAGGAGAAACAATTGAAGGACCAGTAGGAGCACCAGTAGAAACACCAGAGGAAACACCAGCAGACATATCAGTAGGAAGAGGTGGACTAGGAGGAATATCAGCACCAGGAGAAACATCAACATGAGCATCTGAAGCAGCAGCAGCATTAGCCAATTTGATGAGAGGATCCACATCCTGCTCTTCTTCCTCTTCTTTATCAGACTCACTCATAACAACCTTCCTGCTCCTTGTTTTGAGTTTCAACTCCAAAGCTTTAACCTTCTTAACCAATTGACCCACTACATCCTTAAATAACAGCTTGTGTGCCTTAAGCTCTGATTCCAAGGTACTAACTTTCTGCACAAGTTCAGACACTAGAGAAGACAAAGCAGTTAGTGTAGCAAGGTCCTCAGCACCTCCTGAGGTTGGACCTTCAGGGGGAACTGGAGTGGACCTGGGAGGAGTGGTGTGGAAAGATCCTCCCAGAGTTTCATCTTCCACATTTGTGGAAGTGAAAAGGTCAGGATCAGACTCATGGGCTCCTGAAAAAGAGGCAATGTTGGGGTCTGAAGTGTGACCCTGCTCAAACACTGGAGGAATGTGGTCTGATGTTGTTGGTCTTGGTGGTGTTGGTATATGTTCTTGAGATTGATCAGGCTCAGGCCTAGTCTCTTGAATAGTCTCAGGAATGGTGTGTGGAATCTCAAGAACATATAGGGGGAAGCATTGCAGCTAAAAGTGGCATGTGATCCCCTTCAAAATTTAACCTCATGTTAGCAAAAAGTTTACTTGACAGTTTTAAAACATGATATTGTTTAGGATTCCTAGTTTCTATTCCCAAAATGATTTGAAGGAACCTAGGATACATAAGAAACCTTTTAGCATTACTGATGTTATTTACCATCCCCTTGAAAATGTAACTTGACCAATTAAACCTTCTCCCATCAGACAAACAAATAAGAGCTATAGCTAGTGAGCTTCCAAATTGATCCCAGCTACCAGTTTTGGTACTAAGACAATGCTGTAGTGTGTGAACCAAGAACCTCTACTAAGGTGAGAACTTGTTTTTGTGGAAGGTTAGCTTGCCTTCAGTGGGGTATCCAAGATTATCCATACCCAAATATATATCAGAAATGGGCAAGTCTTCAATACCTCCATCATCACCCAATTGAAGTTGACTCCTTACTGTGTCTTCAGTGATAGTGTAGGGAGTCCTATCAATCGTGGCCAGAATAGCTGGAGGGCCTAACTCAGGAGCCCTGAGTGAAGCCGTTGACCAGAACTGTTTGACCAAAGAGTCAAAGATGATGGGGTCATGAGTAAGAGCATACCTTAAGTGCGAACCCCTCAAGAAGTCAAGTACTTGGTGATAATCATCACTACCTTTGGGTTTTTCCAAGTAACCCACCTTATTGTGTTCGTCTCTGTACTTGAGTGCGGCCATTGTTGATTATTAAATGGGGTTGAGTGTTAGTGCTGGTGGATGATCGCAATGGAGAGTTACTACTGGTAGAGAGAGGGAATCGAGTTTTCAAAGAGTGAGTGGAACGAGTAAAGAGCTTTTAAAAATTAGGGTTTGATGTAAAAGGTAACTCTGTTAAAATGAGAGAAAACAGTAATTATCCCTTTAAATAGGTGACCCTTTGATGAATTAAATGCCCAATTATCTCAACTAGAACTTTGAATTAAAATAAAACTCAATTTAATATACCCGCTCAAAGAAAAGTCAACCCTAAAGAAAACTAACATAACCAGTAGGAAGTGGTTAACCAGTAGGAACCAGTAAAGCTACCAGTAGGAACTCTTGCACCACCAGAAGAAACACTTAACCAACCAGAATGAATTCTTTATCATCAAAAGAAGGCCACACTGTCCATGAATAACACTTGAAAAGTGCTAAACCACCCTCATGAATGATGCATCTGCAAAAGGTTAGACCAAAACACACAAAACATATACAATGAAAAGGAAAAATTAACTATCAGAATTAACTAACTACATACCAGGGGTAATAACTAAAACTATCAGTAGAAAAAAAATTGTAACACTAAAAACTAAGTGGTAAAACAAACGAAAAACCAACTATTGAGAAAATTTTACAACAACAGTCCTCCCCTTGGACTCAAATCCTCCCCTCAAGCCTAGCACTTAGGGATTGAGCATCCCAATGTGGACCACCAAATAATTGAATCTTGGTCCATCAAAGGCTTTGGTCAATAAATCAGCCACATTTTCATCTGTGTGAATCTTAAGCACCTGAATAAGATTTTTCTCATTTGCATCTCTAATAAAATGGTGCCTAATTTCTATGTGCTTTGTTCTTTGGTGAAAAACTGGGTTTTTAACAATGCAGATGGTACTCTGATTATCAATAAAGATGTTTGTGTTCATAAAATTGAACCCATAATCAAGCATTTGATTTTGAATCCAAAGTACCTGACCACAACAGTTGGCAGCTGCAACATATTCTGCTTCAGTTGAAGAAGTAGCCACAATGGTTTGCTTTTTACACTGCCATGAGATCAACCTTCTACCCAGGAACTGACATCCACCAGTTGTGGATTTTCTATCACCATGTGAACCAGCATAGTCACTTATCACTGTAAGCTTCAAACATACAAAGGGAGAATCTCTTGGGTCCATAGACCAAGTTTGGTTGACATTTTTTTGGGAAGGGGGATACTTAAAGATTTTCTTTATGCTTGCAAAATTGGGAAGTCAAATGTGTGTCCTGGTGTCTAGAAACACAGCATCACAGCAAACATAATACTGGCCTGGAAGCTGTTCAAAATACACTAGTGAACCTATCAATAGATCTTGTATAGTTGAACATTAAACAGCATCATTCAGGTTTCACCTTGGAATTTAGCATAGCCAGCTTCATAGGGTGTTGTTGCAGGTCTCACACTTTCCATATCATATTTCGCTAAGATGTCCTGGACATACTTGTCTTGGCTGATAAAATATCCCAGTCAGGCGGTTTGCTTGATTTGTTAGAACCTAAATGAAGATGTCAATCTCTCCTATAGCATAATCTAAATTCTCCCTTAATCATACACCTCAAACTCAGTACATCCAGGCCTTTGTTTGTAAACCCAAATATAATGTCATCCACATTAGAACGGTACTAAGATGATATACCTGAATGCATTCTTAATGAAAAGCGTTTTGTCTATAGTACTCTTCTGTAATTTGCTTTAACTAAAAAGAGACATTCTTGGGCATACAGGCCCCTGGGGTGCTTGATGAAGACATACAAAGGCTTTCACAAACCTCTGATACACATGTTTAGGGTTAGTTGAAAGGATCTTCAAAACCCTTTTGGTTGAGTAACCATAGACTTATTAGTCAATTTCCCCATTAGAGAAAGGCACTCTTGACATCCATTTGAAATACCATTAAACCCATGTTATGAGGCAATTGCTAAGAATAAATTGATAGCTTCAAATTGGAGCCACTGGAGCAAATTACCTCCATCATAGTCAATGCCTTCACCTCTTGCCTCATGACCTTGAGTTTCCCAAACGTGCTTTTATTCTAACGATATACTACTAGCATCTCTTTTATTCTTAAGAATCATTTTGTCCCAATTGCAGTTTTTCCCTCTGGGAAAGGCACCAAGCTCCAACATCTTGATTTAACAAAAATTGTTGCATCTACTCATGCCATAGCTTCTACCCAATCAGGATCATTAAAGTGCTGAGCAACATGCTTGGTTCATAGTTGGGATAGAAAACAAAGCAAACAGAAATGGGAGATAGGTCTGTGTGATTGTCCTTGTTGTTGATCATGAACATAGCCTGCAAGAGCACTCTCTCCAAACTTGGATTTCTTCAAAGTACCCCTTGTCAGAACTGGAGAAGTAATATCCCCAATAATCTGTGAGATAGGATGAACATTATGCACCCTTCTTGTGGAAACAGGATCAACAGTGATGGTAGGTGCTAAATTTGTGAATAAATCACCAAAGTCAGCATCATATGTAGATTCAGAGAAAATGCCAGTAGTAGGATGATGGTGTGAATACCCTTCATCTCTGAAGTTGAGGATATGTGATTTGCAAAGAGTCAGAAGGATGAGGAAAATTGTGTAGATTTTACGCTTGAGCCAATGAGTGAAGGAGGAAGTGGCGTGATCATCAGCACAAAATGAACAAGGTTCAACCACAGAAGAAGATGGATAAGTTAGAAGACAACCGATACCACAGCAGTCCTGAAATTTAATGATTCCAGCAGGAATGCTAGTAGCAGGAACACCACTAACAGCAGGAACCGTATCAGCTGTTTTCCAAGTGTCCTTTGCTGCAGCGTTGGCTGCATATGCTTGTCCTTGAAGTCTAGCAAGTTCCTCTGCGTAGGCGGAAGTGCTCTCCATGTTGGCAGAAGCAGTAATGAACCTTAAGGGAACTGCAAAATGGTTGAAGGAGAAGATAGGAATAACATTAACAATCACTTGTTCTTATAGTCCTGAGATCTGAGTCAACTTGTGGTACTGCATGAGTGTTAGTATCTTGAGTACCTGCAGGTTGATTAGTTTGAAACGAGTATAACCATAATGGAATCAGTCAATTTCAAGATCAAAGATACCACATCATGATCCCAGACCCTGAACATTAGGTTTATCTTCCATATATCTCAGATTCAGTGTTTCTTCTATCTTTTTGTTGGATAAATTGTAGACTCTATAAGCTTTACTATGAGCAGAGTACCCAACAAGTAAACCTTCATCAGCTTTATCCTCAAATTTTCCCAAGTGATCACTAGTATTAAGTATGGTCACATGACAGCCAAAAGGTTTAAGGTGACTAATGTTTGGAACTTTCTAGATTAGAGTTCATAAGGTGTTTTATTTGGGGCCTAGTTTACTAAATACCATGTTTTAGAACATAACAGGAAGTACTAACTGCTTCTGTCCAAAACATGGTAGGTAACTTAGAGTCAACAAGCATAGTTCTTGCTGCCTCTATAAGAGTTCTATTCTTTTTTTCAGCAACCCCATTTTGTTGTGGGGTTCTGGCAACACTATAATCTTTTAATCCCTTGGATACCCCAGAGTTCAATTAATTTAGAAATTTTTAAACTCTGTTCCCTATTGTCAAACCTTATAGCCTTACCTTTTTAGTTAGGATGTTTTCAACAAAAGTATGAAATCCTGAAGGATATAAAAGTCTATCCGTAGTCCCCAAAAAGAAACCAGGCTAAACCCTGCTAAAGTCTCTGTTACCCACCTAAGGAATAGTGCTTCGTGATCAATGTTTCTGATGGAAAGTAGGACCAAAAAGGTTCATATGATGAGTAACTAGAGGAGGCTCAGAAATAGGTGCTCGACTGCAGTCAGTGATGGCCTTGTAAGAGGCCTTGTGTTGCTTTCCTTTATTGCAGGCAACACAGTTGTGTTCATTTGTGAAGAGTTTGGACGGAAGCCCATTGACTAATCCATGTTTTCCAGCATGTTCATGTTTTTGAGGTTTACATGAGCCATCCTTCTATGCCATTGTGTGGACTATTTTCAAGGATGCTTTTGCCAACAAACACTTGATTTCTTTTTCTGAATGGATGTCTGTCAAATTAAGCAGTTGAGATTGTTGTTCTCCTTGGAAACTTCTGAGTACAACTGACTTGAATCAGGTAGTTGGAACTCTTGGAGATACAGGCACTACATTCTTTGTCTGTATACAGGACTTTGTTTTTAGTATCACAGATTTGTGAAACGAGAACAATTTAAGTTCTGAAGCTCTTCCACAAAATAAACATTCTCAAAATTGAAGTTGGAAGTCCTAATGGTGCCTTTTCCAGTGATTTTACCATCTCCACCTCCAAAAGTGACAGTCCCTCCTTTAATCTTCACAAAGTCAGTCAATTTCTTACCTTATTACCTGTCTTGCGTTCAGGAACAACCAACTATTCACAATACCTAAATCTTATTTGTATGAGGATTTGTCCAAACATATACAAAAGAAGGTACTAACTATTAGTATACATGGGAGACCCAAGTCAGAACTGACTAGGGCCTGCCGTATGGAATCAATATGAGGAAAAACATAATAGATTGTTGAGGATCCCCATTGTTCTTGATCCCCAATGCATATTATGCCTGTTACTTTCCAAAGAACAACCTGCTTAGGTCTTAACTGCAGTTACCCATTTTTTTCTTCCCCCTTCCATATGCCATTTGGTTGATATGAAGCCACCAGGCCTACTAAATGTTGAAAATAATGGCTTTTGTTTGGTCATAGGGATAGCAGCAGATTATGCCAACCAGTTGGGAGGATCAGGAAATGGAACTACTAGCAGGAACAGAGGTTGTATTATTCCTACTATCCAGCAGGAACATAGGTCTGGTCTAGGAACACAATGAGGGAATGTTATTTGCTTCTATTTTTCCTAAATAGGTTGCATTATTCAATCTCATACTGATTTCTCATAAAAATCACAATTTACGAAATCAATGAAATTTTCTACCATAAACAAAAACAATTTTCTTACCACCAAAAAGAATTGTTTGTTACGAAAGGACTAATATTGTTTGACCCATTCCTATTACATAAATTCCTAGGAGTTTTTACATTCTCCAAATAAATCTAGGAATTTGAGTGACATTGCATGGTCCTTGGTCATCAGTCTTGTGTAAAGTCTTCAAATCAACTGAACTAGAGGCATTGGTCATGGTGCTTGAGGAGTGGACACTTGATGCACAGGATGCAAAGCTAGTTGTCTCTAAGTCTGAGGACTTGTCACTAGTGTCACAAGAGACAAAGTCATTAGATACAGAGTTAGATCCAGAATAATTATTGGACTTTGAACCATAGGTAAACTGTGTATCATCAATGTCAGGCTTGTTGGAAGAGGCCATGATGTTCCTGTTAGAGGGGAGGAACCAAACATTGCATTCTAACAGGTTTGACAAACCAGTCATAGAGAGGTTTCTCTATAGCATCCTTAAGACATGAGTCAAAGATACTAGGTGCAGATAGATCAAACACCTCATCTGATCCAAAAGTGTCTCTGGTATGTGCTTAATTACACATACCATTCTCCATTAATAACGGACTTAAAAGACTAAAAACATACCAAAAATACATTGTATTTGTATGTTTGCATTTGTGTTGTGCAGGAAACGGATATTCAAGAAAAGAAACAAAAAAAAATCCAAAACCAAGCACGAAATGGACAAGACTAAGTCGAAGGTATATACATCTTTGAGTGAAGAATTATACAACTTGAGGGACCTATAAAACTGCAACCTCAAGTTATATTACAAGAAATAAAAGGGGAAGGGTCAAAATTGGCAAGTCGGCAACAGATTGCATTTCAAGTATATAACTTAAAGGGACCTAAAACTGCCACTTATCCTCAAAAAGCCATCATTTTCCCGCACCAACAAAACCCAGATACAACTTTGGATGTCATCCCATACCTTTCCCTGCAAAAACCACTCGACACCCTAGCCAAATTATTTCAAACCACATACTATTTCCCCCCCCCCAGCTTGTGTAACGTGCCATAGTTGGCAATCCCACACCTTTCCCAAAGTTTTCATTGCTGAGATTGTCTCCAAAGAAGTACAAAAGAAATAAAAGGCTGGGATTTGCTTTAGAATCACCTCACACAACAAGATCACTTGGTTTTTGCTCTCTCCAAAGAAGCACAAGAGCGCAAGTCCAAGGGAAGAAGACTTCGGCTATAAATAGATCCTTTTGTAAGCCTGTGAGGCATGTATGTTTTTATGTTTTTTTTAATCTTAAAATAATTTAGCTTATTTTCAGTTTGTTTTAAGTACATTTTACAGCTCCTACTTTCAGCTTTGGAACATTTCAAGTTTTATCTGGTTGTAAAGGTATTTCACTCTGATTATTTTCAATGAATATTTTGTAAAATTCGTGATAATGTATTTCCCCAAAAATTTTGAATCATTATTCCCCAAGAAACAACTCTCATGTCACCGCCACAAACTCCCTCTCATTCACCACAAACCCTGTCACCACCACACAACTCTTATCACGTCCTCTCTCGTCGATCGCTATCACTCTCCCATCTATAGACCCACCCAACCTCCCATCCACTCAGTAAGTATTATGTTCCTTTTGTACCACATCGTCTAAAAATCGCTGTTCTGATTCTGTAAATGAAAATGTCTTGATTATGCTGTAAATTGAACATTTGATTTTTTAGATTTATTCTTGTAAAAGTATGTTTATTCTTGGTATAAGATTAGATAGTTAATTGGTTTAAAAAATATAAAAGTAGCCTATTAGCCTATTACCACAAGAACATGGAACCAGAATTGGGACTAAATGAATTAGGGTTCCTGGATGGGTGATATTTACAAGGGGAATGGGTAGTTGAAAAAGCTAGAAAATTGGCCTCAACCAACTATCTTAATTGAAAAAATAAATGTTAAGTTACCAAAATTTGTTCTTATATTGTGAGTTTATATTGGTTTTTGTTCACCGGACCTTTAAACTAACGATGGGGTGACCTGCAGGGACACATTTATAAACACGGACAAGTCTTGGATGGAAACTAATAGGATCAGCAAATCTTATGTTGATAGAGTAGCAGCGTTTACTGATTATGCAATACACAACTTGCAAAATACGGGGAACATCAACCCACGAGTTAATAAAAAACATATTTACATTCCATGTCCGTTCGATGTACAAATGTTTAAACCACATTAGAGCTAAAGTAGTGGAAGTGTAGTACCATTATACAGACCATGGGATTGGTTTTAGCTAACAAAAGTGGACTAAAACATGGAGAAGAGGATGAGCCATCAATAAGGTGCCCCAAACCTGTTTAATGCTACAACAGAGTTTCGTTGAACGACTTAGATTTTGCTTAAATTCCAACAGATTGGTTCCAGCAAACAGTAGACTTGAAATGTTATGCTACAAAGTATAATTTTGATGTGGATGACTCTTGTCAAGTTTCAAGAACTGTATTAGGACGCAGAGGAGCCTCTTACGAAGGATTTCCTGCTTCACAAAGTTGTCCGCAATAGTTGTAAACTTCTCAACTTGAAGGAGTAAATACAGAGCTTTCTGATAGTTCTTCACTGATTTACTTGTGGCTTGGATAAAAAGACGCATACTCTGCTGGGTATACGAAATGGTGGAAAAAACTAATCAAGCCAAAAAAGTTATGAGATTGATGGGATCAAGATACAAAAAGATACATGTATGTATCAACAACATCCTTTTTTACTGGAAGAATGACAAGGATCTGACTGCGTGTCAAACTTGTGGGACATCAAGATAGAAGGTGGATGATAAGACAAAGAAAGTGTACAAAAAATTCTCCAGACAAAGGTAATGTTGTTACTTTCCAATCATACCAAAGAATGCAATGGGTGGACGATTTTTAAGATAGAAAATATTTTAGAAGATTTAAGATGGCATGTTACACGGAGGATAACAGATGGTGTGTTACGTCACCCCGCAGATTCACAGGCATGGCGTACCATAGATGAGAAATTCCCCAAAATCGCTGAAGATACAAGAAATCTACGGCTAGGAATATCGGCTGATGGGGTTGACGTCAACACAGGAAACAGGCATCACAGTGTATCGCCAGTTTTTAACTGTCATTATAAAACCTCCTCCTTGGTTGTGTATGAAAACGAAAGTTTATCAACCATTTCGGTTATTAATATCGGGATATACCGGGAAATGATATTGATGTTTTTTAGAAACCTGTTGGTGTTGAATCTACACCTTATTCAAGTCAGGGGTTGAACGTATGATGCTTCACAAAAAGATACTTTAATCTAGTGCCATTGTGTTTTATGAACAATAATGATTTACCTGCACTTGGTACATTATGTGGCTGCTCCGTTACAGTGATTCAAAGGTTGTGTAGTATGTAGGAAAGATACAAACTGTGTTAGATTTTTTACTCATCCAAGCAAAGTTATGTTGGTGACAGACGATATCTACCATATAACCATCCGTTCAGAAAGCAAAAGAAGGCATTTAATGGACAACAAGAATTTCTCCAGGCTCTAATTCCAATGACTGGGGAACAAATATACAACGAGGTAAAACATATTGAAAATAAGTGGGGAAAAGGAAAACGAACAAACAATAATGCATCAGAAAACCAAGAAGATACGAGAGGCAGAGGTGGTAAGATTCAAAAGCAGAAAAGAAACACAACAAAAGAAGAGGGTAGTTCAAGCCAAGTAAACAGACAAAACGGTGTGTATTGGAAGAAATTCAACATTTGGTATCAAAAACTTAAGTATTGGAGGCATAATCCTGTTCCACATTGTATTGATTTTATGCATGTAGAAAAGAATGTTAGTTGAGAGCTATTGTCGGAAGCTCTGCTAATGTTCTGGAAAGACGAAAGAAAGATTGAATGCTCGATTGGATCTGACTGAGTTGGGGGTAAAACCAGAGTTGTTTGCTATGCAAGATGAAGACAAAACAACACTACCTCCAGCAGGTTACACATTAACGAATGCTAAAAAAGACATCTTTTGTGAAACGTTACACAACATCAAGGTACCAGAAGGCTATTGTTCAAATTTCTCTAGTTTGGTCAACCTAAAGGATAGGAAGCTCATTGGCCTTAAATCGCATGAGACTTCAATGCTATGGCAAGAGTTTTGCCAATTGCAATCAGTTCATTTCATGCACCACCACTCGATATGCTATTATCAGGTTTTGCTTTTTCTTTAAATTGATATGTAGCAAAAAAATCATATTGCAAAAACTAGATAAGATGCAAGCAGAACTGGTAGTGACACTGTGCCTACTTGAGAAGTTCTTTCCTCTGTCATTTTTTGATATTATGATACATTTGACTGTGCACCTAACTAGGGAGGTAAAATTATGTGGTCCCATATGCTTTCGGTGGATGTATCCCTACGAAAGATGTATGAAGGTTATTAAAGGACACGTGCAAAACAGAAATAAACTAGAGGGGTACATTGCTGAAGAGACTATTGCGTAAGAAACAATAGAGTTTTTTAGCGAATATCATAAATCCATGGAAACTATTGGTATCCCACCTGATAAACATGAAACTTATGAAAATGAGGAAGGAAAGCCATTGTCGGCCGGCAAATCAAGTGAAGTTTCTGCGGAACTCTTCCAGAAAGTACATTTGTATGTAATACAGAATACAGATGAAATTGTACCATATATCGAGTAAGTTTTACTAACATATGTCTATTTTGTTACTTAAAATGTTCTATCAAATATAATAATCAAAGACATTGTTTCAGGCGACACAAGCAAGTTTTGAAAACAGAAAACCCGGGTAAATGAATAGCATTTCTCGAGAATGAGCACAGTAAATCTTTTGCTAAGTGGTTACGCGAAGAGGTATTTATAATTGTTTGTTTGTTGTTCCTTAAATTTGAAGCTAATATATACGTGTAATGAAATTTAGGTGGAGAGAGAGTTAGCGATCGACAAAGAAAGTGTATTAGAAACTGTAAGGTGGATATCATATGGACCACGAGTCACCGTAGTGAAATACGATGCATATAACATCAATGGGTATACCTTTCGTACGAAATATCATGATGGCAAAGTTTACCAGAACAGTGGGGTTAGTGTTGAGGCAATCGATCTGCACATATCTAAAGAAGTTGCAACCACAAGACAAGCATACTATTATGGTGTTTTACAAGAGATATGGGTACTAGATTACCATTTCAGGCAAATTCCTCTTTTCAAATATGATTGGGTTAATCACAAATCTGTGGTGTGAAACAGCGAATAAACTTGGGTATACATTGTCGACATGAATAGATTTGTACCCAGGTTGACCGTTCGTATTAGGCCTCACAAGCACTACAAGTGTTTTATGTGAAAGACCCGGTAGATAAAAAATTATCTATTGTCTTTAAGACACCTCCCAAGAATTACAAAGATACGTATGACAAAGTCGATGAGGAATTTAGTACCGTCATTCACCATCGCAATGATAACGTATTGCCTCTTGTAGATTGACGTGACTTGGCATGAATCACGAGAGCTAGGACTGCTATCGATAAGGTCTGTGGAGGTTTTTGAGACGAAAATCCAAGTGTAACCTTGTCATGATCTAATATTGTTGATGATTTCATTTTATCTATTATTTTATTTACAGTCCTATTTGGTTTATATTGTGTGTATTGCTGAACTCTTTAGTTATACTTTTTTGCTTCTCAGGTAGGTTTGCTTTTCAGGGAATTGGGTTTTTTGTAGTGTTCACTTGTTGGTTTGAGGAGTTTTGGGTTGCGGGAATGGGGTTAGGGCTATAGGGTTTGGGCTCTGCATAGATGTTGGAATCCTGGGGTATGACTATGGATGGATTCCACATTGTAGGTCATATGATCGGGCATAGGTGGATGGAATTTGGTCATGGGGATGATGGGGGGATGATGAGACTGAGGGGGTTTGGGGGGAGGGGTTGGAAGGGGGGTAGGGTTTTTGGGGGTTTGGGGGGTGAGTGAGGGGGGGGTGTTGGGGGTTGGGGGGGGGGTGGGGGGGTTGGGGGGGTGGTTTGTGGGGTGGCGGTGGGGCACTGCCAATGGGGTTGTTGGTGGAATGGGGTGGGAGGGGGGGTTTGGTGGGTTGGGGGGGCGCTGGTGTTGGTGGTTGGTTTGTTTGGTGGTGGGGGGGGTGGGTGGTGTTGGTGGATTGGATGGTTGGGTGGGTTTTGCTGTGGGGTTTGGGTTTTGTTTTTAGGTCAGGGGGGGGGTATAGGGGGGAAAGGGTGGAGTTGGGTTGTGGTTAGAAAGGTTGGGTTGTTGGCGTTTGGGGTTTAGGGGTGGGTTGTGGGGGTGGGGTTTGGGGATGGGCAGGGGGGGTGGCTGGAGCGTTGTTGGGGGTTGGGGGGGGCATGGGTTGATGGGGTGGGTGGGTGGTGGTGTGGATTTGGTGGAATAGGTGGTGGGCGGTGTGGGCAGTTGCAGGTTCTGGACGGGGCGGAGGCTGAGGGGTGTGGGGGGTGTATCGGGTGGTTGAGGTGGGGGGGTGGGGGTGGGGGGGGGGGGGTTGTATTAGAGGTGGGGGACTGTAGGCGGTGGGGTTTTCAGTATTGTCGGCGATGTTGAGTTTCGGGTATAGGTGGTTTTTTAGGCGCTTTAGTCACAAGTGTGAGACAGTGGAGGTCGTAAACTCCTAAGCTAAGAATCTGACTACTGATACATTTATAATTAATGATAACACACATTTAATTCATTCCACCCACAACCTCCGCCTAACTAATCCCTTCTACACCCTCTTTTTTAAATTAAACTCTTCTCCACCCACATTCATAACACACATTAATTCATTTTTCACCCCGACCTAAAACACGTTCTGATATAGTAAATCCTAACATTTTTCATAAACCAAATTTTAAACATGTGTTCGGCATGGCAAATCAGATACTGGTTGGTTTTATAACTTTATTATTTCTTTTTTTCCTTATTTCCCTTTATTTGCTTATTTTTTAAGCTTTCTGCTAATAATGTGTGTCATTATATGTTTTTTTTTTTTTTCAAGCTTAACTGCTCATATGTGTTCTTATCTACTCATGTTTTCTTAGATGATAACCTTTTTTTTGAATCCCCTATATTCTTAAAACACATATATGCGTAGTTTTAGGGTCGTAGTGTTTGGAATTAAAAAAAATTCGGACCCATATGCATTAGCCACATGATGAAGGAGAGTGCAGTGTTTGCATGTTCAAGTGTTTGGAATTCATTATGAAAACCAATAACTGATTTTTAATCTTGGCTAAGGATTTAGGATAATAGGTAGCAATACCCATTCCTTAGGCCCATACCCACATCAACACTTTTGCTATCATACATTAGTAGAGATTTAATTGAAAAGGTCTTCATTAAGTATGCATAGCTCGACTTGTTTTGTTAACTTGCAGAAATACATTGTTGTGTAAATTTTCGATTGTAGCTCAGACAACAACAACTCAGAACTCATATAGCACTTCTCAAATTAGCTCTTCCGAGGAGAATTGGTGAGGAGATAGATTTAGTACTAACCAGAAGAGAACAACTAAGAAGTTTTTTAAAATTGTAACACATTTGTCAGTAGAGTACTTCGATAGAACAAATGGCAGGTTTTAGGGTTCTAAAATCAGGGATGTAATGACGGAGTGATGTAAAAAACCTTTCTTGGAAGACATTAAAAAGGTCTTTATAAAGCATGTTGTTGGGCTAAAGCATAGCATCTAGGCATCTTCTAAGGCTTAAAGTAGAGCATATGTGGTCTAAGCTAAGTTACAAAGCTATCAATAAAACACTCATTGTCAAATGCCCATGCACCATAACAATTTGTGTACTTGTGGCTTGGAAATGCTATAAAACAAAGGTCACGCCATATCAATTGTTTGTGTTGGATTATATCTCATCATACACTTAAATGACACATCTTGCTATTATGCTATGTTGTTGTGTGGTTTTTGCTTGCTTTTAGCTTTGTTGTGTTGTTGTTGCTATTTGTGATGTGTTTTGTTGTTGCTGCTTTTTTTTTTTGTTGTTTGTGTTTACTTATGTGTGTGTGTGTGTGCATGCTATTTAAAGGGGCAAAAAGACCTTTAGAGTGAAGATACTATGATTTTTGTTTGACTTTTGGTGAAGAGAAGATAGGAAAAGAGAGAAGCTCAGAATGGATAGTGATGTTAATATACTTTATGATGTTATGTTTTTTGGTCCTTATGTAATGGTAGTAGATTGTTAATGCTCATTATAAACAACTATGCGTTGTATCTTTGAAGTTATTATGTTAGAATGATTTTTCGTATTTGGTTAATGAAGTAATGATGTTATCATCTATAATGTGTTATCTGCTTATTTTTGATTGACAAAGTGTGGTTCTTGGTTTAGGAATTATCTGCTCTTATACTTAATTTTCTTTTGTAGAAAAATTGACAATTAGCTCAGACAGCTCTAGATAATAGGGGGCATGGGCATTAAAAAAAGCAATGTGCTCTTGTGATTTTATGGGCCAATCAATACTAGGATTGCTTGATTGCTTATGGATTTTTGTGACACAATTTGAGGAATATTCTAGAATGTACTATTTTCCAAGCACAGACAATGAAAGCACAAACATGGGAAAACCACAGACAATGGGAAACACAACAAGGATTGCATTGATAACTTTAATCTACAATGTACTATACGGTAAATATGTACCTCGTTGCAAAGGAAAACACAATCCAAACATGTATAGCCCTTTATACCAGTCAAGGATGTGTGCTAGGAACTAGCAATGTGTTACTAATGGGAGAAATTGAAATGAAATAGGAGCCAGGAAATTCAATAAACTTACGCAAGATCATTAAGGACAAAGGAGAGAAAAATTAAGGTGTCATGTGGTAAGCTTGGATTCATGTTATAAACTGTATTAGTGTTAGCTTTTGTTTGTGTTTTGTTAGCAATCAGACTTTTTGTGACTATGTAATGGTGTGAAATTCATGTACTTTTTAAAAAACCTTATGAAATTTCGATTTTATTGGTATCCTTAGTCATGTTTGGTTTGTGATGTTATTGTGATGGTATATTGTGTTATTGCAGCTTTGCACATTGCATAAGTAGAAGAGGAGGAAAAACCTTCAGGTTAATAAGCAGTTTCTATAAGCACTCTTTAAGCTACTAGCAAAAAACAATGAAGCTTAAACTTCTATATTAAATAGGAATGCATAACATTAACGAATAGGTTACTCTGGCAAGATGGTAAACCGCTTGACTTCCGTAAGGGAGGTCGCCGGTTTGATTCTTGCTGGAGTGTAACATCCTTTTTTATAAGCATTTTTTAAGCTACTAGCAAAAACAATGAAAGACTAAACTTCTAACTATTAAAACGGGGGAAACGCATTACATTAACCAATAGTGTGGCTTTGGTAAGATTGGTAGCCTGCGTGACTTCGGTTAAGGGAGTCCGCGGTGTTCGGGGTTCGATTCTTGCTGGGGTGTAACATCCTTTTTTATTTTCTTGTTATGAATATATTGGTTGTTTTTTTTTGGTATTTAGTCACATACAACTAAGCATAAAGTGACCAAAAGTGTTAATAAGTGTGACCATATAGTGTTTAAAGTGACGAAATGTCTATTTTGTGTGACTATTGATCATCAAATGGCCACATGAATTTGATGTTTGTGTGACCTTTTGTAATATTTAGCCACACAAAGCATGTTTGTTTTGGGTATTTAGTCACATACAACTAGGCATAAAGTGACCAAAAGTGTTAATAATTGTGACCATATGATGTTTAAATTAAAGAAATATGTATTTTATGTGACTATTGATCATCAAATGGCCACATGAATATTATGATTGTGTGACATAAATTGTTTAGGTGTGAACATATATGCACATTTATGGTCACAGTGTTTGAAGTAAATGTGGACTAAACACAGTAGCTTTTGGCAAGCTAAACACAAACGATAACTTTATAATCATAAGCAGCAACACTAACCTTCAAAAATAAGGCTAGCAGTATTAACTGCCATTGGCAGACCAAACACATGTAGCATAAACATCAATACCATTAGTAGCAGTGTTAACGAACCCATGATAACTGGCAGTATTAAAATAGACTAGAAGCAGTACGAATCACAAACTAGCAGTATTAACCAAGGACAGCAGTACTAACAATAAACTGTCACTGTGTGTCGTCATTGACAGCATTAGAAACAAGGAAGCGCAGCAGTATAAACATAATAACAACTATTTAAGGATACTTTTTTTAAGTATCCAGACGACACCCTTTTAGCGACACTTTTTCTGTTACTAAACTGTCACTAATTCATCATTCTCATCAACTGCTAATGATTCTTTTCATAGAATAAGTTCCAAAGAACTCTTGAATTATGTAACCAAGAACCACAATCAGCAATCATCTTGTTGTCATGAACCAATCAACAACAATTGTGAACAAACTTCCTGTTATATCAAATTAGGGTTGCTGAAAAACCCAAATATCACCAGATTCGACATGATAACCAATACCGAAAATTCGTACCTGTTTTCCTTCATAGATGCGACCATGAAACACCTTGTAGATCCTAGATCAAGAGCCATGAGTCTCTGATACCAATTGTGAAAACTAAAGAATCGTTATAAGCTCAGATTGTTTAGATCTATATCTAGTATAATAAAATTGAACATAACATGGAGCGAAATAAGAACATCAATGTTACTCTAACAAGGTTTTCATCATTATCTTCTCTATGATACATCACTACTACAAGCCCCAATTCTACCTTGATCAATGGTAGAACGTGTTATCTAAAGTATAACAAGGAATCAAAGATCCTTGAGGCTAAACAACCAAACCTAGGCGTCTCCTTAGAGAACTTGACGCCTAGAACACACACACACACACTTTTCTGGTGTTTACATCTTAGACACACAGAAAATAACACGACCTATATCTCTTTCTATACTGGAGATATTAGGTTTACAAAGGATAAGTATTAGGAAACAACTAAATCTTCCTAATTTTTAAAATTATCTTCTAGGAAATCTTCTGTAATCTTCCATCTTTTGAAGAATTCATCATTTGTCTTTTAAGTCCTTCATCTTTCATATATTTTGTCTTATCAACTCAAATATAATTCCCAACAATCTTCCCCTAGTTGATAATGACAAAACCAAAATAAGCACGAGCTTCTTCCCCTTAAGCTAATATATATATATATGAAAGAATTAGGAACTATGCAATTCCACCGAGGATCTGTATATCGCACATCTTCTTTGTAAATCTTCTTCCCCTTTTTGTCATAATCAAATAGGGGACTCTAAGTAGATGCAACATTGATTTCGACAACCACAAACCACTACCACACTTCTAATCCAGCTTTCAAACAACTCAAATTACCCTCCATGACGCATCTTAAGATAAATGAACTTGAGCAGTAGAAACTTAAACTAGCAGTAGTAATAATGACTTACAGTAGTAAAAACCTTCACCTC
>BQNB010053717.1:0-11347 GCA_026074375.1 Tanacetum coccineum
AATATGTCCTAATCTTTTGTGCCAAACCTGCGCAAGACTGTCTTTTTCTTCAACACTAGCATTAATCTCACCTGCCATTGCATGTCCATCCAAAGAGTATACGCAATTATCCCTTCGTATTCCAGATAAAACAACCTTGGAACCATTAATCACCTTGACTTTGTCCGACTGCAATTTCATAGTAAATCCTTCTTTTTCAAGAGTTCCCAGCGATATCAAGTTTCTTTTCAATTCAGGAATATACCTAACATTGTGTAACATAAAACTTGACCCATCTCTCAGTTATATCCTCACCTTGCCAATACCTCTGATCTTACACTCCCTGTTGTCACCCAACTGTACACTGCCCCTATCGCATTCCAGAAAATAAAAAAGTATATCTAACTTGGGTGTCATGTGGTATGAACATCCTGAATCTATGATCCAATCTAGCAGAGCCTGTGCGCTTGATAACACTCAAATTATATATGTTTCTATACGCGTTATCAATGCTTTTATATATCTAATTTGGTTAAATATAATAAATTTTGGTACTTAATCGAGTATATTTGCTATTGTAGGTTCTAAGTACGTGTCATGGAAGAAAACGGAAGAATACACGAAGATTTGAAGCATAAATGAAGAAGTAAACTCAAAGTAAAAGCTTCCCGGCACCTGTTCACTGTTTTGGCCATAACTCGGTTATACGAAATCCGTTTTAGTTGGTTCAAGCGGCCACGCGAGCGGAATTTAATTATCTACAACTTTGAAAAAGGCCAAGTGCTATAATTGCCCCAAGTATGCCGCACTTCCAAAAATGCGCGGTGCAGTTTTCATCAAATTTAAGAGAATTAAAAGCAATTAAATGCTAAGTGCATTAACACCCAACGTGCGGCGCACAAATAAGTTTGTGCGGCACACTTTGGCCCCCCGAATAGCCTATAAATACCCTCCTTAGCTCTCCCATTTCATATATTCTCACACACAACTCATATATCACACACACACTCTCTAGAAATTAGTTTGGAGAGGAGGAAGGAGTGGTGAGGGTCTTAGGACCCAATGATCCAAACACCCCTCTACACCACCATGCTACCACCATGTAACCACCATGAACCACCACCATATTCATAAATTTCCCAGTTCTAAACACCATATCTAGACCACCTACCATCCATTTCCAGAATCTCAACATTTCTTACTTTGATTCGTAGAGGATTCACACCAAATTCTCTTAAGATCATCACCATAAACCTTGTAACCAAACACTCCATTTGGTGATATGTTGCGGATTTCCAAAAGTTACTTGGTATATTCTGGGTTATCTTAGTAGCATTTGGTTGTTGGTTGATCATGGAACTATTAGTTTTGGGTTGGTGGTTGTTGTAGTCGAAATATTGGTATTGTTACTTTGTTCTCATATGTGAAACATTATATGATATTTGGATGATTTTGCTATGACTTATGAATATACATGTTTATGAATTCAATGTTATCTTGCTTGGATCCTTGTTTATCTTTTGGTATATCATTGCAATTGAAATAGGCTGAAAGGGTTAATTGTCTTGATGTATTTTGAACCGTTTGTCTATGGCGTGTCAATATCATACATGTGAGAATTGTGTGGTAAATTGATAATCAACCCAAGTAGAATTATGTGTAAGACCATTCCTTATGTTGATCGACCGGGTTGGGAGGAATTCGTATATATGCATATTTGATATAAACCATTCTTAATGCGCTCGTGATGATGTAGCATATAGGCCAAAAGGATTCTATGTTATCATGCATAGATATGCGTGTTATTATGATTACCCGTCATATATGACTTGTATGCTTTGTTTATATAAAGTCTTGCTCTATCTCTATCTATTATGTTATGTGGATCATGCCTTGTTCTTGTTTGCTTTATACACACGTTTTGGCTATTTGATCCGTGACAATCATTTAGCTTTGTTACTTGATAAACAATCTGTGAATTGCTACAAATCCCGTGGAACGACCTGGACTTACCTAATACTATATTACACTCGAATAGGGTATACTTGCCCGAATGTTGTGTTTTTGGTCAAAATCGGTATTTCTAGTTATTATAAATTTAAAGCTTGTAAAAACACCACATCAAGTTTTTGGCGCCGTTGCTAGGGATTTGTTCAGCTGTTTGCAGTTTGTTTGATAGTGTTGTGCATTTTATGTGTGCTTAAATCTCTTAAAATCTCAAAATATATCTGTTGTTATAGAAAGTACGGCGCACAATTAACCTTGTGCGCCGCACTTCCCCTGTTCCCGTTTTTTATTTTGCAGGTTTATACCTGAAGTACGCCGGTTTCATACCAAAATCGCCGTATTGTTTTACAAATCCAACTTTATAAACTCGCCGTACCGTTTTCTGGCAAACGAAACCAAAAAAAATCGTTTTTTTTCAGGAAGTACGCCGCACATACAATTTGTGCACCGGTTTTTCTGAAAACCCAGTAAGTACGCCGTACTTTACCCAAGTACGCCGCACTTTTTGCAAATTTTCACAAACATAATCTGATTTAAAACCAAAACCCAAACAAAACCCCCAAATTGCTAGTCTCAGGTATGTGATCATTTAAAATTTTAATTTATTTGATTTTATGCCTTGTACAAGTGTGAATATTTAGTTGTCATTCAAAAAACCATAAAAAGATTTTATTTCTAAATTGTTTTTGCTTTTTTTTCTGACATGTTCCTGTTGATAAAATAAGCATGTGTTTTGTTAGTTTGTTTATATTTCTTGCATTTCATGTGTGAAAAATATAATTTTTGGAAATTTTTCAATTAAGTACGCCGCACAATTAATTTTGTGCGCCGCACTTTGCACCTGCAATAACAAAAAGAGTCAGTTTTGTATAAAAATAAATCATATGCATTTTCTTTTTATGTTATGTGAATAATTGTTAAATGTCTTTATTTGTTTATGCATCTTAGTTTGCTTGTTTATGTGTGTTTGTTTGCATTATTATGTAAAAGTGTCAAAAACTATAAAAATCTAAAAAGAAGTTTCATTTTTTTAATAATGTTCTTGTCTGTGTGTTTGTATGACTGTTTATCTGTTATGTGTTATGTGTTTTATTTTGTGTTTGCATGTTTGCTTGCTTGTGTATTTATAAGTATGACCATATATAAAATAAAAATAAAAAAGTTAAAAAAAATTATAAAATCTTAAAAAAAAGAGTTTCGTATTTCCTTTTGTTTAGTTGGTTTGTTTGTGTTTGCATGTGTTTGTTTATGCGATTATATATGTGTTCGTAACTAATAAAGTGTGATAAAAAAATATGTTTTCTGTCATGATAAAACTGCCGCACACATATTGTTGTGCGGCGCACATTTATAAATATTTCCCGCCATCATTTGAATATTTGAAATAATAATAAAAAAAAAAATAACCCAATTAAACCCAAAACAGACTAAAAATGGCAAAAATATGCTTGTATTTGTGTTTTGTGTGTGCAGGTACGGATATATCAAAAATCACAAGAAAACAGTCAAAAACAGGCAAGCACGGACACGAGAATCAGAAGAGTACAAAAAGAAGCCAAAGAATCAAAGCCGAAGCCAGAAAAGTCAAACCCGCAGTCAAATCCAGTCAACATGGTCAACAAAAAGTCAACCAATAAAAGACAAAACCCAAAAACATTCCATTTTCACCCTCCAAGTTTCACAAAAGTCCAAAAATAACCCCTCACCTTAATGGGCCAGAAAAACCCTAAAATATCTCACTCGGATCCAAGCCCATAACCATAAGCCCAAAACCTAATCCACTTCCCTTTTATATAAACCACAAGGACCGATTTTGCAATTCCTGAAATTCCTTTTATAACTAGAAAGGGAGAAAAGAAAGAGAGGGACTAGAAGTGACAATTGGCCAAAGTTAAAACTGAATTAACTCGTTCAGTTATAAACTTGGCGCCAAGACCCGTTTACTGTTCATCCTTCGTCTCCAGCTTTTACCATGGTTAAATTAGAGGGCAAATCCAAATCAAAGGGTGCGTTAGTCAATTCAAGAGCTCCTTAACACAAATGAAGGGTCAAATCAGTCTTTATCAAGGGATTACTTAACCTCACTCAAGCTCTAGGCCACGTCAGAGCAAGAAAAGCACAAGGTTAAGTGGAATTTGCTCTTGGATCACTCACACAACTAAAACAATGTCACATCAATGGAATGACACGCTGGCGATCCTTAGATACACACAAAATGATCAAACGGCTCAAAATCACTTGGCAATGATTAGAAGAATCAAGGGTGCGGATTGAAGGCTAGGAGATGGATTCAGGAGTCCTAGAAGCTTCTTTGGCAGCCTATAAAAAGGCCTCAGCTCACACACACACGATACTTTCTTTTTACCTTATTTTTCCTTTTTCTAGTTTTTTAGGTTAGCTTAAATATTGCTTATTGTAATTTGTCTTTTGAATTATGTAATCTTCTTTTATGTAATGAAATGAATGTCTTTGGTTAAATAAATCATGTGTTTACCCTTCAAATTCTCTCAAAGCCTTTTACTCAAAAGCTCAATCTGTCTCAATAAGCTTTAATAAGCTCTTTTCAGCTCTCAAAAGTCTCTAAGCTCTTGATGGAGCTCAACTCACCTTAATCATACTTTAAACCTGTAAAATTAGCTTAAAAGTCTTATTAACCTTTGCATAATGGATTTAAGCTAATGGAAGGGGGATCTAAAAGGGAAGGATCCCCAAGGACTTATACCCTAGCTTATTAATAAGCTAGGGAGCTTGTAGCTGCCATATTTGGTTCCTCTTGTTTAGCTAGAGGCCTTGTAAGTTTTCCTTTAATTTCTTGCTTTAAATATTAGTTTTATTGCTTTCTAAACTTAGATCTGCTTATTTGCTTATTTAATTTGCTTATTAGTGCTTATTTGTGTTTTATCTAGCTTAATAATCATAATAGTTTATCTGTATTTGCTTCTCTTAGTCTAGATCTTAGTTTTATATATCACTTGTCATAAAACCATAAAAACACCAAAAATTTAGTATAATCTTAGATCTTAAGTTTTAGCTAAATCCAGTTGTTAGTTTATGCTTAATAAGTTAGTTATAAGCTAGTTTTTATCTGGTAGTTAGCACTTATTAATTAGATTTGCAATTTAAGCTTAAAATCATTTCTGTCAATGAGTTAAAGGGGTGTTTGGTTTAAGCTTATTTGACTAACAAAAGTCAAAAGTTTTTGTGCAAACCTTTTGAGACAGCTTTGATTTCAGATAAAAACAATAGGAAATGAGTTTTCATAAGTTAAGTTTTGAAAATATAAAAAGTTATGGCTATTTGAAGAATTTTTGCACCAGGGGAATTTCTCTTTGATTTTCACTTGTGCAAAATTTGATCTAAGTTCTAAAAGGTTTAGATCTTGATTGTTCTTGTTTTAAACACTCTAAGAGAGTGTGTTTAGTGCAATAGAGACCCTTTAAGTAACCTGCACTATAATTTTGCACTTGTGCAAAATGCATCAGTAGGAACTAAGGTGTTCCTACTGTCACTTTTGGCTTAAGCTCAAGCTAGGTAATCATAGGTTTTAGCTTCTAAGATTAAAGTAGGATTTAGATTAGTTATAGCTTAATATAGATTTAGACTTAAATTTTATTTTCCAGCTTATTTTCCTAGCTTATTTTGCTGTCAAATTTTCAACTAAGAAAATCCAAAATACCAAAAACAGTGGGTTAAGTAGTTTCTTAAATTGTTAAGTTTAGCTTAAGGGATTTGTTTTTATTACTTAAATAGATAGTTAATAAGTAGTTTAATAAGTCCTCAAAAGCTTAAAATCTAGTTCCGCTTTTTGTGTCTTTTAGCTTAAATGAATTTTGTGCTTATTTCTTTGTTTTCTGAGTTTGCTACATTACCCTTCATTTTCAGCTATAATCTAGTACTCTAAGCTCTATTTTCTTTTCTGAATCAGCTTAAGCAAGTTATAAGCTAATTAGAACATCTTTTGTTTTGCAATTTGAACTTATTTTGAGCTTTTTATAGCTTAATTAGTAAAAACAAAAGGAAAGCTCTTGTTTCTGTAATCAGCTTAAAGATAAGCTCTTTAAGAGCTTATTAGTGGATTTCAGCCCTAAGTGTTTTTGTTAAAATTGTTCACCTCAGCTTATTTTATAACTTTGCTTCTTTAAGTTTTTGCTGAAAAACACTTTTTAGTTTCATCTTATTTTTAAGCCTAAAAAGGACTTAGTTTGAAGTCGGGCTTGGCCTCAGGGTAGGTTTTGTAATTTTGATATTTGCTTGTTAACTCAGTTAGTTCCCCGTTTGTTCTTTTGTTTTCACTGTTAGTCCTTTAAGGTTTTTCATAGTTAATCCTCAGTTAGTTATAGTTAGTTAGTTTTTAATCTTTAATTAATAATTAGGTTAAATTTTTAATTAGTTTAATTAAAGTTTATTAAAAAGATAAAAATTAGGGCTTTTATTTTTATAAAATTTCTGCATATTTTCTTTATTTAGTTTAATTTTTATAAAAATTTTAGGATTTTATTTTTAATAGTTTTATTACCTTTAAAGTTTTTAATTAGTTTAAAATCTTAGAAAATTCATATCTTTAAATCTAAAAACCCAAAAATAGTGATTCTTCTTTCTAAAATTTTCTTTTTACTTATTTTACTTAGAAAAAATATACTTTCAATTATTTTCTATTTCTTTTTATTTTTAGGATTTAATTAGAATTAAATAGTTTTTAATTAATAAAAAAATTCAAAAATAATCAAAAAAATATTTTTCTTTTTCTTAAAATTTTCTTTTATCCTAATTTAGGTTTAGAAACTTAGTTTGCAATTTTAGGGTTTAATTTTAGTCTATTTGCTTAATTGTCGCGTTTTATTTGTTTTTCGTATTTGTTTAAAATTGTATATATTGCCCCTTTTAATTTTTTGCTTTTTCCATTTTCATTTAGTAGTCATAGAACATAAATCATCTATTTTCTTATTTAAATCATAATCCAAAGCTTAACGAGGTTACAATGTTCACTATCGTTGGGGAAACGACCCGGGTGATCATATTTATCCGGTTAAATATACGTATTATATATTATATTATATATTTTTGAGAGTGAATTTTCCTTAGGGAATTTTCTAAATTGCTCTTAAGGTTATATTATATCGTATATTTTATAGTGTATTAAAACTCCACATCAAGTTTTTGGCGCCGCTAGCCATACTGGGGACTAAATGGTTTAAGATTCCTTCGTTTTGTGTTTGATTTGGTTTGAAGATCCTTTCGCCCTCGAAAGTTTCATTCTTGTTTTATAATTCAAAAATCAAAAAAAAAATCATAAAATATAAAAAGTAAAAAATATTTTCCTTTTCTTTTTAGTATAAGTAAAAGATAAAAAAAATAGAAAAATCAAAAATATAAAAAAAAATCTTCCTTTTTAATAAAGAAATAAAAGTCACCAATTGGTAAAAATACCAAAATATAATACTCTCAACGGAGGTATTATCATAATCAATTCCGGTGAACTTGTTGGTTCCCAAATCGAACTAAAGATTTAACACTTGCCATTTGTGTCTCTACGAAGTACGGCTCACCTTGAAAAGCAATTTTTGAGAGCTACCGTGAAGTAGTTGATTATTTGGTTTAAGTCTCTTCCGTGTAACCGTTAAAATTCATTGTTAATTAAAAAAAATTAGTGTAAAGTTTTGCTTTTTGATTTTTAGTTTTTCTTTTTATGCGCACTCGTTCGCAATCTCGAAGACGTCGTCAACAACAACAAACTCCTCCGGTTGTTGTTGAAAATTTTGATTTAGAAGAACCAATTGTCGATCAAAACATTGTTGCAATGGCCGATAATCGAACGATGGCCCAAATGTTACAAGCACCCATCGAGGGGTATGAAGATGCTATTGTTGTCCCACCGATTAATGCTAACAATTTCGAGTGCAAAGCAATAAGTTTACGGGTAGACAAGACCCTCACAATCACCTTCGATTCTTCAACAAAGTCACTTCAACGTTTAGACATCCCGAAGTTCCGAACACTTCGATTAAGCTTTTGCTTTTTCCTTTTTCTCTAGACGGTGAAGCCCGAGATTGGTTAGACAAGGAACCTCCTAGATCAATTCTCACATGGGACGACCTTGTTGCAAAATTCATAAATCAATTCCCCGAACCGTTTAAACACTTATTAATTCGAATGAGATCATTACTTTTTTCCAAAAAACCAAACAAACCTTCATGAAGCATGGAACATTTTTAAAAAGGACCTTCTCTTCGTCAATGTCCTCAACAATGGCTTCTCGGCAACTACACCAACACGATAACCTTTTTAAACTCTTTGAGTTCCCAACGATCAAGATGCCTTAGATTCCCGCCTCGGTGGCAATTTTAATAGACAAGATGCCTCACGAAGGTTTAGCAATATTGAAAGCAAGTCAAAAGATCGTTACTCAAGAAGTCGGCAAATGATTCAAGATGAGAACGGATGCTCCTCTTTCGACCCGTCTTTAATCCTTCTAATAATTCTTTCGAAATCAACAATAGCCCGCTTCTCTCGAGGCTAAATACTATTTAAATGAAACAATGATGAATGAAATGGAAAGCGTTAGTTGTTACTACTCCCCGCACTCCATCAAAGCGTTTTAGAAGTATGTGTCACGTGTGGATCGAATAAAATTTTTAACCATTGTCCGTTAACTCGAGGTGGAAACGATTTTCCCGTTTTTCATGACAACCTCCAACAATTTCAACAAACTGCAGCCGTTGGAAATTTTCTCCAAAGAAACCAACCTACCAATTTGGCAAGTCAAATGAAACCACCGGGTTTCAATCAACCGAATGTCCAAAACAACCAAAACCGTTATCAAGGAACCAATTCTAATTTCAACCAAAACCGTGGAACAAATTTTAACCAAAACCGTCAAAACAACCAAAATCAAGTTTATCAAGCCCCACCATACCAACCACCAACAAATCAACCTTTGGTTAATCAAGCTTTACCTCCCGTTTCACAAATTCAAGGAGTGTCTAAAACGGATTTTGAAAGTTATGCTAAAGCAAATGATGCGAACATGAATAACTTGCAAATGAAGTTGGATAATTTTCAAAGAAACCAAAATGATTTTCAAAGAGTTTACAATGATTCTCAAAAGAAACAAGATGATTTTCAGAAAATGATGCTCAGTTTCATGCAAAGCTATCACACCAATCAACCTTCAAGTTCAGTACCTTACAAGCAATACAATTCAAATCCTAGGAATGAAGCCATGCAATTACGGCTCGTCGGTGGTGTTTCATACGATGGACCTCCGATTCACCGCCGGTGTAGAAAAGAAAAGTGAGGTGACAAAGGATACAGAGCTTCACAAGGCACCGAAGACATCCAACTCCACCATTCGGTCCAAGAACTAAACCAAAGACAAAGCATCCAATCGAAGAAACCTCTTTCGTTGGCTAACCAAAGCCAATCCAAATTTGCCTCTACCCGTCAAGACTCAACAATCAAAGATTCTTGATAAAATGACATCTTTCTTCAAAGTTTATGAAAATCTTTGCAATCTTCATTTTGAGAATAGTTTTGCGATGCTTCATTTCATATGCAAAGGTTTGCGTCAATCGTTTAGAAAGATGTTAAATAAACAAAGGACCAAGTTAATTGAATTAACCCAAAAAGCCGTTGAATGAAATTGTAGTGCGTTGTCCTAAATAAAAGCTTCCAGAAAAGCTAGGTGAACCGGTCGATTTGCTCATTCCATGTGATTTTTGGAGTTTGATAGTTAATTAAGCACTTGCCGATATAGGTGCTAGCTAATCAATCTCATGCCTTTATCCATTGGAAAAAAGCTCAACATCCGGACTAACTGATACATATTTGGTGTTCTGATTAGACGACCGTATTTTTTCCAAATCCACCACGGTGTAGCCGAAAATGTTTTTGTCAAAGTAGGAAAATTTTACTTTCCCGCCGACTTTGTTGTGCTTGATTTTATAGCCTATTAATCGATGTTTACGAAGGAGAGATTACTATTAGGAATGATGATAAATCGTTAACCCTTAAATGTGGTGATGCGCCTTCCATTTCATACAACAATTTCGAATCATTGAAAAAGGTTGATCTACCAATTTTTTCCAAGAACCAAACGAAGCCTTTAATGAAGCATGGGAACGTTTTAAAAAGGGCTACTTCGTCAATGTCCTCACTATGGCTTCTCGGAACTACACTAACTCGATACTTTTTACAATTTTTGATTCTAACGATCAAGTTGCCTCTTAGATTCGCAGCAGGTGCGTATTGTCTTTGAGATGATGAATCCAAGACGGTTTTGCAATTATTGAAAGCAAGTTCAAAAGTTCGTTACTCCAGGATTCGTGCTCTGTGATTCTTGTGGAGATTCGGTTGCTCCTCTTTCTATTTCTTCACCTTCTAATAATTACTTCGATATGAAATATATGCCGCTTCTCTTGAGGATAAGATGACTATCAAATGAAACAATTGATCGAATGAAAGGTGAAAGCTTTAGTTGTTATACTCCTGCTTCCGTCATAAGCCGGTTGAGGAAGTATGCGTTACTTGTGGATCGATTCACTATTTTAACCATTGTCGTTAACTCGAGGTGGAAACGATTTTTCCGTTTTCATGACATCATCCAACAATTTCCACAAACGCAGCCGTTGTAATTTTTTTTCAAGAAAACACAACTTTCCTAATTTGGCAGTCAAATAATACACGGGTTTCATCAACACCGAAATGTTCAAAACAACCAAGGAAACCAAAACAGTTATCAAGGAAACCATTCTAATTTCATACCAAAACCGTGGGAATATAATTTTAACCAAAAACCGTCAAAACACCTAAATTCAGTTTACCAGCAACCACCATACCAACCACCATACAAATCAACCTTGTTTAATCAGCCTTTACCTCCATTTCATCAAAATTAAAGGAAGTGGCCAAAAATGGATTTTGAAAGTTATGCTAAAGCTAATGATGCAAACATGAATAACTTACAAATGAAGTTGGATAATTTTTAAAGAAACCAAAATGATTTTCAAAGACTTTACAATGATTCTCAAAAGATGCAAGATGATTTTCAGAAAATGATGCTCAGTTTCATGCAAAACTATCACACCAACCAACCTTCAAGTTTAAGTTTGTTACCAAGCAATACCATTCCAAATCCTAGGAATGAAGCCAAGACAATTACGACTCGTAGTGGTGTTTCATATGATGGACCTCTGATTCCACCGCCGGTGGTAGAAAAGGAAAGTGAGGTGACAAAGGATACGGAGCTACCAAGCATCGAAGACATCCAACCTCCTCCATTGGTCCAAGAACAAACCAAAGACAAAGAACCAATCGAAGAGCCTTCTTTCGTTGCTAACAAAGCCAAACCTAAATTGCCTTACCC